>JAOVVB010278546.1:0-17531 GCA_028570985.1 Heterobranchus longifilis | reverse complement strand
GTATTGTGGTGCTGCAGAGATGTCCTGGCCTACACATCAGATTCTACAGACTTAAGAAAATATCTTTGTTTGGTACAGACCCCTTCAAAAATCACAACATGATCATTTTAATATGTTTTTCAATGAAAATTAGAATAAAATTCCCTCTAAAAATCATTCCCTCCAATATGACAAATCATATCCCAATTGCAATATCAGTCAAAATAATCACAATTAGATATTTTTGAAAGTCGCTCAGCTCTCCAACTTACTATAGATAATATAATTGAAATGACAGTTATTACGGTTCTTACCCTGGTATCACTCAAGTGCTCAATGTCAGCAGTACTGTAACCATCCTTCATTCCTCGGGACAGGACCCGGAAGCGTTTTCCTCCGACGGTGTCCACTACTGATCGTCCGTCAGGGAGGAAATGGACACTCCTGATGATCAGCATGCAGCCATAATCCACAAACCTGCAGGGATCAACACAATTTAGTTTTTAGTTTATTTCGGCAATTGAGTTTTGGCAGTTTGTTCCAGTGATTCCTCTGAAATATGTCTGGTTTTAAGGCCCTCTAATATTGTAATTAATACAAATCAATGTGCTTGCATGCATGCTTACCCTTTCTGGGGATCATTAATACACATCCCAAACTGCCGCGTGCCCGTCTCCATGCAGCGGCGAATCATGAGGCGGTAACGTGGCTCGAAGACATGCAGGGGGCAAGGCACGGTGGGGTAGGCCATAGTGCACACAAAGATAGGCACATTCCTCGTTAGACTGCACAGAGAGAGAGAACATGTTAGACCCTTTGAGCCTCTTTCAAACGCTGGAATCAACCAGGCCAAAGACAGAAATGCTTACTCTGAAAGCTCTCGGGTCTCCTCCAGATGAATTTTAGACCTCTCTGCGTACTCCTGACTCAAATACTGTTTGATCAACGTGTCCAAGACGGTCGTCACCGTGTACTTCCTACATGCTAGATACTGGAGAGAGCAGGACATTAATTAGTGATTAAAACAGGAAGCATGAAACACGTGTTACTTAGCACAATTAAGATTAAAAAGATAATTCTGATTTTTTTTTAAGTGGGGTTGTATGAGGAACTTATCCACAGTGTATTACCTACAGTAGCACACCTGCAGTGTGAAGAAGCAGACAGGAGTCCAGACACAGAAGATAAGAGATGTGCTGCTGTGGACGGGGCCACACAACAAAACATATTTAAGCCACTTAAAAAAATCAATATCAGTTCAAGTGGATGCTATATTTAGAATATTGTCACTGCTTTACCTTGCCATCAGACAGCCCTTTACACAGGGGGAACTGAAGCCGCTGTAGACATCTATGCTCTCTTCAAAACCACCAGAATCCTTTGACAAAAACAGTCATTTTACCTCGCAGGACACGGGAGTTGCTGGTCCACCACTGCTTGATTGGTTAGTTTGTTTGTTATTGTGTGACTTTGATGTTTTAAATGGGTTAGGGACTAACAAAACTAACAAACAAACTAACCGATCGAGGCAGCGGTCGACCAGCAACTCCCGTGTTCTGCGAGGTAAAATGACTGTTTTGTCAAAGGAGTCCGGTGGCTTTGAAGAGTGATATAATGGCTTCAGTTCCCCGCCGTAAAGGGCTGTTTGGCATGGTAGAGTGCTGAAAAACACACTGGTATTGATTTATTTAGGTGGCTACTAAAACACGTTTTGCTGTGTGGCCCTGTCCACAGCAGAACATTGCTTAGCTTCTGTGTCAGGACTCCTGTCTGCTTCTGCAAACTGAGAAGCAGCCACTATCTACTGTAGGTAATACACTGACTGTGGATAAGTACCTCATACAAACCCACTTCAAAACATCCAAACTATCGATTTAATATCCGGATTCAATACATGGTCTCTCACCTCTTTCAGGCTCTCTTTACACAGGGGACACTGGGGCATGTGGTCTAAGCAGCGTTCCAAACAGTTTTTACAGAAGCTGTGGCCACATGGTGTCGTCACAGGCTGATAGAACAACCTGTATTGATCACAGAGATGCAACAGTCACATATTAATTCTGAATCTTCAGTCCTTTATGTGTACAATGTGGCCGATTAGCGTGTGACCTTACCTCATGCAGAGAGAGCACTCCAAGTCATTGTGATCCAGCAGGTCCTCAGGAACACTTCTGCAGCTTTTAGCTTTGGCAGCCTTTTGTTTGGAGCCGGTCGCCACACCTAAAATCAACCAGAGAGAAGAAAACATTTCACAATTAATTTGATTGATTGGTTTTATTTATGGATATAGAAGACAAAACAATCCAAAGTGTTAACACTTTCCAACATGGTCCCTGATGTCATAGAAAACAGGACAGACAATCACACATAACATGCAGAGTCCCTGAAACGATACGCAACAAAAAGAAACCCCAAGGACAAATGTAACGACGGAAATGAACTTTAAAAAACCTCTCGTAGTATCTTCTTTATCTTCACAATCTGTATGTCCTAAAAGCATTCACAAAACCACTAAAAGCACTATAATAGAAGCAATAAAAGCACTAAGAGCATACACAATTAAAAAAAAACATTAAAAAAGACGCCCAAGACTTGCCTGTCATATTTTAAATGGTTATTTTACCCATAAATATGGTGCTAAGAAGTTATTGTACATTATTCCTGCAGAAAGTCTGTATTTAAGTGTCCACTTAGGGCTGGGCGATATACTTTTTCTATATCGTTTCTATCACAATGTCAAAAAACAGTGGCCGAACTGCGTTACGGCAATACATCATTTGGACGGCGCTTTGTGTTCTGATCCTTGCACATGGGAGCCAGACGAGCCACATTACTACATGGAGTATGGAATATACAAAAATAGGTTTTATCATGTGGTTATTTCATATAAACTATTTATTAATTGAATTAGCAGAAAACAGTCTATATCATGATATATATTGTTATCAAGATATGAAATGACCGATATCGGGATAGAAGACTTTGGCCATATCGCCCAGCCCTATGTCCAATTAAGCTTAATTTTACGCACCATTACTACCATTATGTTTTGACTTCTTCAGAAGAGATTTAACTTGGGAATTAAAATCTAATACATTAGGAAGCACAGAAAGCAATACAATGGTGGGATTGGCCACTGACCTTGTTTTTTAAACTTGCTACTTCCACAGTCCACAACGCAGTGTTCTGTGTCTGAGGACAGCTTCCTCTTCAGCAGGCTGCCTTTGTCCTGGTCCCCCAGCTGAGGAGCAGAGCAAACTCTCTTCAGCCCTTCCTCAACACAACTCGGGCCGTGCATCCGTAGAGAATGAGCTCTGCTCAGAACGGGCCGCTCCAGGCTTTCCCAGTGTTTCTGAACAATGACAGAAAACCAAAAGGGTAAGAAGACGACGATGACGGTTCATTATAAGCAAGTGGCAACAAAAGCGCTGAAGCAATTCATGTGATATTATTATTCAGTCTGCTAGTACCTCCTGGTTGTCCAGATGGTGGTGTGCCGAGGCAGGGCGGAGCTGGTGTTGTCTTTGGACTGGGCTCTGTGGTTGAGCTTGGGCATCGGCCACGAGGGTTTTAGTGCGCAAGTGAGGCGAGGCGTTCTGTGTCGTTTCCCTCAGGCCGACCGTGACGTTCTCATCAGCGGGGGACAGCAGGTCACACAGGATCTAGAAGAAGAATCAGAATCAGAATCAGAAATTGTTTATTGCCAAGTATGCGAGTATACAAGTATAGAAGCATATAAGGAATTTTGCACTCAGTTGTTCAGGCTGTATACAGGTTTTTAGAAGTATTTGAAGAAATTATGTTTGAAAAGGATTTGGGATGCAAAAAAAAAAAGTTTTATTATTTTTCCTAAGGCTCGAAACATGCAGTGTGTGGTGAGAGAAATATAGATGTTTTGTCCTCTATGCACAAAGGAGTTATTGACAAAAGATTAAACTACACAATACTGTAAATCCAATTCCATAACCAAGACCCAGAGCGAACTTGGTCATGATAATGTGCAAGGCGAAAAGCAAACTTTGTTCTATGTTCAGAATAGATTGTCAGCATGACCTCAGTGTATATGACCCATTAACCTCTTATTCAACAGGCCTCTGGCTTGAAAGTGACATGCCCAAAATGAATAGAGTTTATCTCTGCGACTACTATATGGCTATATGAATAATCTTGGTATCATAATAAAGGCAACACTTGTGGGATGTGTGCAGAGGTGTCAGCATCAGTGCAGAGGTTACTGGGTCAGAGTAAGTGAAGATAGAACAGGACATAAATTAAAGATTTCATTTCCGCCAAAAAGTAAATATCTCTTAGGAATGATGCAGTTGCAGAGAGCTTTCTAGTCGAGCTTTGTCTGGTCAAAATGGTATGTCATGTGACTATATGTTCTCGCTTGTTTAAATGCCCTGTGACGAGTTTGCTTCCACTTTCCTCCCACTTCAAAGTAGAGCTCGTGCTGTAGTGCATCATCCTTGATGTTTGCATGACTTCCCTGCTAACAGACATCGTGTGTAAGAGTGATCAGTGTTCGTACAGCTTTTTAAGAGTAAAATTCAAGCACTTTCAAAGTCTCTCGAGGACTCTCGAAACTTTCATCGTCACATCTCAATGCAAATGCGAAAAATAAAGTTCACAGAATTAATTTATACCCACAGTAATCAGTGTTTATTGTCACTTTCTTTATTTTACCAGCTGTTCATGTTAACTCTGATTGTATGTTTTGATCATGATTATTTAATGCTTGCTAATTTAAGGGATCAACAGAGGACTTATCTATCTATGAATGACGAGTGAACACAAGAAGATGTTGAATCTGTAATGGCATGTCAGAGAACAGACGGCCTTTAAATCATTAAAATAGCTACATATCGACATTAGAAACATTTAGTGCTCATTTGCGGTTTTCATTATATGGGTACTGGAAAGACCTTTGAGACTCTAAGTGTGATTACAGGCTACACAAACTTGATTGGACATGCTATTGATGCATGCTGTCTGGTTCTCACGCTGCTGTAGACTGACGTCTAGCCTGACCAGCGTCTCTTTCAGGATCAGAAGGATAAGGAATTCAGACAACAGTCAATTTCACACTTTCATACCAAGTGAAAACTGGTATGAGATGACTAATGTGATTATGTATGTTTCCTTATACAATGATGATTCAGAGATGATTACACAAACCATGAGCAACTGAATGCACCAAGTTTCATCACAAACGTTCACGTTATTCGGAAAATGTATGTAGGACTGCATACCTGAATCAATTGTGTGACACTTATGTAACTACAGCGCTGTGGTCAGTGGCACTAATGTTATTACAGACAGAGTCACAAGACCTGACCCACTAACAGCTTACGCAATTCCATGACAGACTTTAACATTAACCCTGTTTATAATTTAATGAGCCATATACTGTTACCCAGTGTTGGGGAGTAACTAGTTACATGTAACTAAAGTACTGTAATTCAATTACAAAATAAATGTAATTATAATCAGTTACAGTTACCGAGAATAAATATGTAACTAAATGAAAAATGTTGGCAATTACAAAGGGGTTACATACAAATATATTATTTTCAGTTAAAAGCGTATATGTAGAATATAGCCCAACATTCATTCTGTTGCTTTACATCCTCTCCGTGCAGGAATGCCTTCTTTTGGCATATTTCTGGACAACTACACTACAGCACTCTACACTGCCTGCTTTATATTGATGTTTTCAGGACTTTCTATTCTATTCCATTCCAGCCGATTACATTTCAAAAGTAGCATTTTAGCATTTCATATATTGTATATATTTTGGATTTGCACCGTATTGTTATTGTTATCTTAGACTTTTTTTTAGACTCTTTGCACTTCCCCACTGTATTGCAGCTGCTGCACTGCAATTTCCTTCAGGATAAATAACGTTTTATCTTATCTTACAGATGATCCTAATAGAAAGAATGGACATTCTTTGTGGCTGAGAAAGTGGAAGTTATACATTTTGATTTTGTCTATAAACTGTAAAAGGTGACAATTGCTCTGACTGAAATCAATATGGGTGAGCAGAATAATATGACCTGTGTAAATAAATAATCTCCGTTAGCACAATCCAGACACATTTTCTGTGCATAGAGGACAATGCACAATGGAAATCCTATTACACTACAAGGTGTACGGTCATCAGGATGCCTATAAAACACAGCATCTCTACCTTGTTTCTGGTTTAACAGTTTATTTAGTCATAAAGCTTAAGATCCATGCCATGAAAAGAGGTTCCATTAAGTCAATGTAGTATAATAGCAGATGCTATAGCTATAAAAATAGAACAAATGGCTTTGTGCAATAAAGATCAAAATGGTTGAGCTTTACGTTCCCGGCTATCCAATCAAACAGTTGGTACACTAATGTACCTAGGTTCCTTGAAGCAATGGTACACGATGTACTTCAATCTTTGGTTTACTGTGCACTGAGGCGAGCTCATCCAGCCTACTTGCATTAACACAGTGTGGTAACAGACTAATATTTTGTCTTTTTCTCTTCCCACATTGTCAGCAGACTAATCAAAACTCATTTCTCTTAATTTCCCTCACCTTTTCCACTTGTCTTTTAGCGCAGGGGAAGTCCTCGTCCACAGCCAGGCAGTGCAGGAAGACGTAGAGGGACTCGTCCACCTGGCCCATCTCATGCAGCACCATAGCTTTCCGAAACAAAGCCTGAAAGGACGGAAAGAGAGAAATTATACTTCTGTATAGCATTTATGCTCGCACCGTGTATTCACGCTCATGCTTAGTCCCTTTAACTACTGTGTACACAAACACCAGTTTATCTTTAAACCACTAACAACTGTGCTCCTGCTGGTAAGTGTTCATGTTTTACATCCGCCTTAAGAACACCAGATTCAAAATCATGCTGAACTGTTTTAAAAATAGCCAAACACAACACATATTTCTGAAACACAAGCTCGAGAGAAGTTCTTTTTCCATGCACATATTTTGCACCAAAAATATCCTAGGCTTCAGCCCAGACATTTGGTCTCCTGTTGCTGATGTCATAGCCAATAATGGCTTTGACCTTAATCTCTGAATTTTAGTTGTGGTCTAGAAATCCTTCTTTAGTCATGACACTCTGTTGTAACTTATTTACCCTATGAGATGACCTTTTATACAATACTAAGAATAGCAGGAGGCTGTTAAAAATATGCCTTGTAAACAAACAGAGTCACCACTAAGAAATTATTCTTAGACTATGATTCAGTCAATCCAGCTGCCAAGACATGCATTAAAAATAAACTATTAAGACTGTTTTATTCTATAACAAAGCTAATGAATGAATAAACTGTGTATCTGACATCTGTAAACTGGCCTACAATTCCCTTGTAACTATAATCCAATGACACGAGAAATGAGGTGCTGCCTGTCTGTGGCAATCTTAAAATACACGATTTCTTAGTAATGACCGACTGACCAATATATGAGAAGAGACTGAATGGCAGATTGGACACATCCCAGACTGTAGCAAGTCAAGACAAGTGTGTGAGCATGCGTACAGAACCTGGTAATGCCACCAGCCTTACAGCACCAACAAAAAACCTGGCATTCAACCTTGTGTCATATCTGACATTAATTATCCTCTCATCATAAAAGTCATACCATTAGTGACCACATGCCTAATAAAAGAGATTGTCAATACAAAATAACATTTCTGTAGCATGGGACAACAAATTACTGCAGTATCAGTGAGTGACCTACTTCAGCAGAACAGCTGGACCCGGGACTAAATTCTGTGTCTTCCAAAGCCAGACGGTACAGTTTGAGAGCCATGTACGCCTCCGCCCGAGACAGTCGTGCCACCGCTGTCGTCTCTGGATCTGCAGGAGACATGAGGAAGAAACGTTTTTTTTTTATTTGAATATGTATCTTTAAATATTTGAAAGCACAGCATTTTTGGTTTAAACAGATATCATTCAATTGTGGGCTATCTTAATATAATGAAACATAGCACCAGTAAGTAACACCATACTAATTATACTGACTACATCAACTACAGGGGTAGTTGCAGTTCCTGCAAGTCATACATTACATAACCACATGACAAACACAAATAAATTATATATTAACTGTGTCACTGAATTCTCAGCAAACAATGCAAAAGACAAATAAGTTGCATAATCCTGAAAAAGCAGACATTTGGGGTTTTATATTTCTGTTCCTGCCTGGTTGCATTAAAATGGGGACACAAGAGCTACAAATACTGGCATGTACTCAATAGCAAACAATATTAAGAAGCCTAAACCAACTTTGAGGAATGGCTAAATTATTTGAGATAATAATAAAGTATAGCCTAAACATGCACTTGACCTTTTATACCAGTGGCTGTGGATCAGGCATTTGGCTTTAACTCAAGTCTCAACCTTTTGAATCAGTCCGTCCTGCAGACATTACTGACAAATGAATTCTGTTTGTGAATGAAGTTTACATGCAATCCATCAAAAGTTCAATACGAATCATTTCCTTCACAGACTGTGTTGCAATTTTTCTGCAGATGCCACGCTAACATTGCAAGTAATGTACTACCTCTCATTGAGACAAATGGGATTTGGTTCATTTTTGTGATGTATGGCAGATGCCAATGTGAGCAGGACCACAGGTAGTTTGTCTGTCTAGTTATCGTAACATCAAACAAGCACCCCTGAATATCTGGAAGTTTCTGTCCTGCTTCATATGTTGTCTGCAGCACAGAGGACCGACGCTGTCAATAGCAGATGGTATGACTCTAATAATAATAATAATAATAATAATAACAATAACACATTTTATTTAATGGTACTTTACATGACTTAAGGACACCTATTACTGCCACAGCGTGGATCCTTGACGCAATGTTAAGTGAGTGTCTTGTCAGAAAATGCCACACTAGTTACCCTCATTTGACCTTTAAATAACATGTATTACAGCTTTTTTTCTTTAGATTATTTTTGGCATTTTCACCATTATTGAACAGAATGGGCAGGGAGGGTATGACACGGATCAAAGGACCCAGGGCAGAACCAATGGACACATAACCATAGATATTGCGGATATGTGGCGTGCACTGTAGCCATTCAGCTACCAGCGGGCTTTTCTGAGCAGATTGCAAAGGGGTGTAATGTTTTTACACCCTTTCCACAAACAATCTGTCTTTGAGCAAATATTTTAAGAAAAGTAATTCAGGTTTAAGTCGTAACTGTGGTTTGGCATTCCATTGGTGTCAGGATCACTGAGGTTCTTATCTACTGCAGTAGTTTAGGTTACATCTTTCACTCGATATCCAAGGTACAAGATACAGTAAGGTTACATACATCATGTGTTATATCATTTGACACGGACGTTTCCACAAGTTCCCAGAAACCAGGTGAAGGTCCAGAACAATTTTCCAGCCACACTATCAGACGACCAGACGAGATCAGATGTGAAACTACACTAGGGCTGAACGACATCATCTAGCCTAATTGTGATTATTTTGCCTGATATTGCAATTGCGTTATGATTTGTGATATTAAAGGGAATGATCATTTTGACATCATTCTTCTCATTTTCACTGAAGAACATTAAAATGATCATGGTGTGATTTTTGTGGTTATCTGTACCAAACAAAGATGTTTTCTGTAGGCTTTTCTGTAGGCCAGGACATCTGTGTAGCACAACAATACTCAATTTAAAATGGTATTTGACACACATTTTGCCTTTAATAAATATTGTGCCTCCTGTGATTTGAAAATGGCAAGAGGCCATTTTGCAATTTTGATACAATTTCCATGAATTGTTCAGCCCTAATCTACACTGCTGCACATAGGGACTCCAAAGCACCACATTATGACAACGATGAATGAAAATGCCATTTAAAGCTTTTAACTACATTAGCATAAAATAACTGAATATAAAGAAGTCACCATTGTTCTGTCTTGCATGGTAAGAGGTAATTTGGGATTCAGTGGTTGAAGTAAAAACCAAAAAAGACTATTTATTTTGCAAGGCACAGGGTTTTTCCTGGCTCAAAATGGGGCGGAGGTGGTACCATCCTGATCATGTGCACATATGTGTACGTGCCTTCAACTGGCTTAAGCAAACACTTTTTACAAGCAACATATTTTACAAGATTATTAAGCTAAAAGCCTTTTAACTGCCTGCAATGCTTGTTAGAAAATAGTGTTTTCCATGAAGACACTCGTCAGAGTTTTGTCGAGAGCTGGAGGTCGGACGAAATTTGATGGAGGTGGCCGTTTTGTAATTCTCTATGCAGGAAAAACCCTGAGACAGTGACATACCCACAATGCATCATACCATGTAGTTTGTATTTTCTGCTGTTCCCTGAGAACCCACTGGAAGAAAGGCCATGATAACCACACTTCACCTTCTTTTAACCCAGGAACTGCTCAGTGAACGTGCTGGCAGTTTCACACTTCAGGTCTCCTCCACAGGGACAGCTGAGTGTCAAGTGCCTTGCTCAAGGGCCCTTTAGACCATTGTTGTGGTGGCGGTAGCATATCTTATTGACTTCCCCTATACAAGCTTTTACAGCTATTACTGGGATTTGCACCAGCACCACCAGCAGCCACAAACATCCATCCTCACTGATTTGTTAACTATAAATCATCTGCCATAGAAGTAGCCTAGTTTCTCTCATTGCATAACGTTAGGATCTGTTACAAAAGCTAGCTCACTGGCTGAGTGTCTCTCTGGACCACCAGCCCTGCCCGAGTGCCCTGCCTCATACATTTACCCACAAATGTACAGTCATCTTCTTGTAAAACATTGATGAAGCTGTTGCTCGGAACAGCTTCATAACAGTTACAAAATCGAAATGCCCTCCCCCTCCCCCCCAAGATGGGTTACAAAACCTGTCCCGCTATGTCACGACCTGCCTTATGCAATGTGCACCGAGCGCGCATGCTCAGTTGGTGAAATTTCATAAGCAGGACCTACTGTATACACGACGGCTAATGGGAGGAGACTGGCACCGGCACAACACATGAGAGTACTGGCTTTCAAAATGTTGGTCAGTAGAACTTAACTCCACATACCCCCCAAGGACTATTATTGTATCATGTTCAAGTATATAATGTTAACACAGAAAACGTCCCACTGACACATCATGTCCCTATCACCCTCAGCAAACACACTACCTGGAAACACAGGGTTATTTTAACAACACTTACCACACTGAATAACATCGGTTGCTAGCGACACAGCTTCTTGGTAGCGTCTTCTTCTACACAGCTCGTCCACTTCACACAGCGTTTTCGACTTTTTCAGCTCGTCGGGGAACCATTTGTCTAAAAGTCCGTACATAATTACATTCACTTTCTCCTTGCCGCTGACGGTCTCACCGCACAGCTTGCACTTGGAGAGCAGCTGTCGTTGTAAACATCTTTTACAGTACGAATGTCCACAGGCTATGGTCACAGGTTCACCTAAAAAGCTATGACAATTGGGACAGTCAAACACACCGTCCCCACCGGGGACACCTCCCGCGTTCTCCCGACTCAAGCCGGAGAGTGAGTCTGGCCCCGCGGCTTTAAAGTGGCGCAGGACACAGTCCACGAAGGTGCTTAATTGTTCTGGTCGCACAGGGCCATACCGCATAGCCACTGAAAACCAGTCAATGGCTTCTTTCAGGCAGTTTTCCGATGCTAGAGCGTTGGCTTTTTGTAGTATAAGTTGATGGTGGTCCTGCTCTCCCGAGACATTGTCCGAGTCAGCGCCGATGAAGAAGGCGCTTCTCTCCTCCTCCACGTGCGGTTGGAGCGACATTGTAGCGTAAAAACAATAAAAATGTTATGTAGATTTATGTTTTCTTCTGTCAACGTGTCTATTCATCTCTATAGCTGCCGCGGTCCTTCAGTGTAGTGGACCGACTTTGCCACATACACCCGTTTGTTATATAGAAACACCGTCACGTGAGCAGCAAACTCGTGCCCTGATTGGTCAGAACGTCTCGGTTATAAAACCTGCGTTAGAAAGTTTCATAACTACGGAAAGGACGTAGTGAAGTTGACTGACTGTGCCAGGTTACAGCGCTCCCATTTGTCCCAGAGACCTCTGCTTTCAAATTCCCTCAGGCTGCAATAGCAATATAAAACAATACAATAGAACAAAAATATATAATACAAGTCCTTGTTGATGTATTTATAAATAAGTTGGAGTTTTTGTAAGCTGTCAGAAAACTTACCCAGACAACCTCTCTCATAACTGCTTGTGTAATAAGATTTTGTAACACCTTTCCAAGTTTCAGTTTTATATAATCATCTTCCCTAGCTGTGTCCAGTCTGGCTTACTATAGGGAGCCCCAGGGATGACCTCTTTTTGTATGCCAACCCAGAAGTTAGTGTTGCCATGGGTTCCCTTGTCAAAAAGCCTATGGGATTTTTGCATTGGATTTTGAATCATTGCAGAAAATAAGCTCTGCAGCGAACACAAGTTTTATGATTTTAGAAGCGTAAATGCAATTGGCAGAAATAAAAAGCTAATGTTGGGCTATAAAGGAACTACATGCATGTCGCCGTCCTACGTCAGTGTCGCCACTACTAAGCTGACAGTGACGTTTAATGTCCTTGACAACCTCTGTAGTGTCATTTAGGCACTTCTTAGCAACCGCCTTTTTAAAGACATGTTAAAGCTTTGAAATTCACGAGCAGGGTATATCAATGTATTTTATGTCATAGAACAAAACGTGAAAATCTCTTAAGCTTGTGTTAACCACAGACCTTATTTCAGACATTCAAAAACCCCACTGACTTTGAGACAAGGGAACCGGAAATGCTAAAATGCTAACTCATTTCCGTGTTTTAAACATGGTTTTAGGTTTTAAAACTACAAACTGGGGCGCCCTATGTGAACTGTGCCTGGATAAAGCCTTACTTCCTGCCCAGAGACAGGAAGTCTTTGGATTGATAGACTTGGATTGTGCAATAAGGCAGGGCTGCTCTATTCTTTCGGTGAATGATTGTAAAGATCTACAAAGAATAATGTTCACAACATTTTTGTGTAGGTGTTACACCAAAACGGGTTTCCTCCCGACACTATTTAGCAGAGGCACTGTCGGGGCGTGGCGCCGCCCAGGACGATTGTGATTGGTTTAAGCAAAAAGAGTTTTTTCACTATCCAGGAGTGAAAGCACATTGAATCCAGACTGGTTTTTTTTTAAACACGGTCTATCATGTGTTTCACAGTAAGCTTCATGTTTTTCTTTACTGTACATCTCCCGTTTGCCTAAGTAAGAAGAAAAAGAAAGAAAAAAAATCAATGCAATACTTCCATGGACTGTAGAAGCACAGTGGGTTTTTTTGGCACAACTTTGCCTACTTCCAAGTTGCATGGAGAAGCAAAAGTAGTATAAAGAGGTCAAAACTCTTGCAACACTTTTAGTATATAGAACAACTTTATTGTAAGGGCACTATATGTGGGAAGAAAATGGGAAATGACTGATTCACTGCACAAAGTTTGCTGGGATACCTGGCGATGCAGAGCAAGCTGGCGGTGTGACGAGACGGAGTGAAAATACCCCCATATTTGCAGAGGATGTACAAGAAGGCTTTTGAGGTTGGCATTACAGCTAGAACTGAATTAGGAGCAGGATTTATCTCATGGGCTAAATTACTATCTATCTATCTATCTATCTATCTATCTATCTATCTATCTATCTATCTATCTATCTATTACACACACCTTTTAGCATTGGATCATTTTTTTTGGGTTTTGTTTTTGTCTTTGTCGTATCTTGTTGCCACATTTGTTGTACATGTTACTTGTTTTATGTTACATGTTTTGGTGAGTTTTATTCTATTCTATTTATGAGTCCAACTCTTCAGTGAAATGTGTGAATACTGAATATGCATAATGTAAATGTTAAGATTGGTCCTTCAACTGTAGCATTTATTTTGTGCGTCTTAGCAGAAGTCCACCCAATCCTCCTTTCCAAACCCAGTATAGCTTCGCCACAAGAAATGCTTACTGCAGATCTGTTGTCACAACATGTTGAACTGTCTGTCACTTCCTATCATCGCCTGTCAGTCATCTCCTGGAGTCATGGGCTACTGCTGGCCCATAACCACTGAGTTGCTTTGTATACAGCACAGAAGCTAAAGTTAGTAACATGCTGTTGCAGACCTTTTAAATCAGGGGTGGGAAATTATTTTCCATGGGGGGGCCATATGAGAAATTGATCAGCCTGCCGTGTGCCAGACACAAATGTTACTCACTGTGAGGAATGAAGTCTCTGATGAGTGTGAACGAGAGCATCGAAGTCAGGTGGAGTCTCGGATGTTGCAATGTGCAGTCGGATACAGCTGAAAGGTGGATCATCTGTAAGAGAGGGTCCAAAATGTGAAGTTTGACAGTATGTAATGCATACTGGATACAGTTTGCAATGATAGCAGCAGCAACAGTAGAAGAAGACATCTGGCATCAAGTGAATACACTTACAGTTTAATATAAAAATACTGTTTGTTACCATTACCAATAAACACAGCACTGGCCCATTTCAGAATAAAAGCCCAATAATAGTGGTAAGCAAAATTATATTGACTGTTTTTGTTATATTTTAATTGCAGTTTTTCTAAGTGATCATGATGGCCTTGGGGGCCACACAGAACCTTTCAGAGGGCCGCATCTGGCCCTCGGGGCACAATTTGCTCAGGTCTGTTTTAAATGATCCACAAACATGTCAAGGATGTAATTTCCCTTTATGAAAAATATGATTTATTTTATCTAAATTTGACTACTACTACTACTACTACTACTAATATCTCCTGTCCTCTTGTCACTGATTTGAAGTAATTAAAAAAGCTGTGGTCTTAAGGAAACACATGATGTGCTGTGCACCGCCTCTGTTGGGAATTTAGTGATATTTACCAATAAAAAAACAAACATTAAAAGTGTTACTTCACTGCAACAAAATCAAAACAGCGCACTTTAGGACACTTAGCAAAATAGCAAAAACAACAAAATAAGCATTAAAACTTATTCTACAAACTCTCTGTTGATCAGATAGGTCACATGGCGTTTAGCCTCCATGAATTCTTCATCTGCTTTGATAATAATAATAATAATAATAATACATTTTATTTGTAATGCACTTTATCATTTACTTAAGTAAAAGTACTAATACCATACGGAAAAATATTCCGTTACAAGTAGCCTAAAAGGCCTGCATTCAAAAACATACTTAAATAAAAGTACTGGTATGTATCAGCAATATGTACTTAAAGTATGAAAAGTAATCATGCAGTAAAATGTTCCTTGTAAGTGTTTTACTATTATATGTGATTTAAAAAAAAATTAGTATTCTGTAAGGGTTAATGCTCAGGGAGGTGCCATTATCAGGAATTAATGGACGATGGGGGAGGCACAGAACCGTCCGACGGTTATGGACACATCATATAAAAGATAAATAAAGATAAATAAATAGTCTTTATAACCCGCTTATACCATGGTTTCCCTGGTGACATCTGAGGGTTTGACTAATGCCTGGAACAATCATTACCACCCCATAAGATTCTAATGCAATGGAAACTGTATTTACTCTCCAGTAAATAGGACGACGGCACAGAACCATTTGGCTCAGCTGTTAGCCAGAAAGCTAACGTTATGCTAGCTAGATTCAAAGTCAATAATATTGTGTATGGTTGACAAACAGCACATATAATTTGGCAGTATGCTTAACAACAAGTCTACTACTTAACGGACACCCCTGCATCCAATCAGAATTGAATATTCACCCAGCGCATGGTATAAAAAGCTGCATTTAATGTGTGTGTTTTAAGTTTTAAGTACAAGTACCTCGAATTTGTACTTGAATAAATGTACTTAGATACACCCCACCGCTGGGTTATATGAGGCCAAACAGGGCGTGGAACTGCTGCAGCTTTGTATTCTGTGGAGGGACGCTGCCCTCTAGTGGTCAAAATGTCCATTACTGCAATAAGACACAGGCAGGCAGTTTTATTGCAATGTGTAATAATTTACAAAATGCTTCTTGAGGAAATGTATGACAGAGTGGACACAACTAGGAAAAAATATGTGCACATATTACACAAATTACTGTTTCTTTCTTGGTGGTGCGGCACCCTCAGAAAAGAGGAAATTTGTATATTTTAATCATGCAATATTACTCAGCTTCAGTGATTTTGTGTCACCTGTAAAATTCTAATTAAAAAAAAAACATGCAGAAGCAATTCAATATACATATATTGGAAGACAGGTGTCTTTTAGTGCCTTAGCACATTATTGTAATTCTATAATGTAATGTATTTAAGGGAGTGTTTAGCCAGTGTGCAGAGAGGCTGAGAAGTCTGTTGTGGGTGAGCATGCTAATCTTTTTCCAAACAACCACCAGAGGACAGTGTTGAACTATAAAACACACATTAAGTTGTGACTTGTCCTTACATCAGTGACCCCTTGTGTTTGGCCTGAGACATTTCAACAAGGCGTCAATGCTACACAGGATGTGTACACAGAATGAGAAAATCTTTTAAGGATAGCAAATAAACATCTTGAATCCCAGGTAGAGAAGAATGTACGTGGTGGTATACATCCTCACCTTGTTTCTGTAACTGTCACTATCATGCCACTTTCTTTCTCTCCCTCTGTCACACACTCACACATACAAACGTGAACATACACACTACCATATCAGAACTGTGACACCACATGTGTGGGATTTGGATTTGACCCGGCCACATCTGGGACACCAGCGATGAAGTCATTACAACAACAAGACTGTGTGTGTATGTGTGTGTAGGTGTATGTACACCAACCTCATTTTTTTGGAGGACGGATTTGTTTTTTAAGCTTTACTTCCAGCCTTTGGAATTTCTGGAATATGGAGATATGATGAGGAATGATATGAGGTCAACTGTAGAAACATTGTGTGACTAAATTCTCTGTTGTTCTTTTCCATGTTGACTCTTAAAACACTGTGTTATCAATGATGGCATACCATTTCTGTTGCCACAACAATACCAAGTAATCCATCAGAGCATTCCATATAAAGACGTGTGACCCAGAGTTCCTGTCAGATATTTGTGACCAAACACCACTGCTCATGTTGGTGAGTACACCAGGAGAAACCACACAATATCATGTGATAAATAAAACAATCTGTAATAAGCAGGATAGCCTGGGTGGTGTCAACTGTGTTGTACATATGTCAAGTAAAATGTGTAATGAATGAGCATGGGCAAGAAGATGCAGGGAAATGTGATTGTTTTTTTGTGATTTCATGAGTTTATTGTCCTTTAGTCTGGTTGAAGACTGCTGTCATCTTTCAGTCTTTTCTATCATTTAGCTAAAAAAATCAACAACATACTGATGGTGCTGATAATCTCTGGTTTAGGAGGAAAATAGAATGAGAGATCCCCGATATAAAAATAAAATCTAAAATAAGAATTCAAAAAACACACCTGGTATGGATCAAGCGCCTTCACACTTTTCTGTTGCAGAGCACAATATTTTTTTTATAAACACACACACACACACACACACACACACACACACACACACACACACACACACACACACACACACACACACACA
>JAOVVB010278532.1:0-17532 GCA_028570985.1 Heterobranchus longifilis | reverse complement strand
CATATTTTGTTTTACATTGTAGAAAGAAATAAAAAATCAGGAAAGACCATGGAATTAGAAGGTGTGTCCAAACTTTTGACTGGCAATCAAAAATCAAAAAAACATTTTTTTTAAGTATTTATACGAAGGGTGATCATAAAATTGTTATAATTGCTAAGAAATAATGTAAAGACAACAAACGTTGGTCATGAGCTTAGTCCTTCTCTACATATCCTCCACCTAATGCAACACACTTCTCCAAACGATGGATGAGCTGGTGGAGACCTTAAAGAAGTCTTTAAAGAAACCTCCTTTTTGGCTCTTGAGGAAAAGTTTCACGCTGGTAATCACCTCGTAGTCGTCTTTGGAACGCCTGCCACAAAGTGGAAGGAAGAAGTCACTGGGTGTGTGGTCAGGTAAATGGGGACGATGAGGCAGAATTTTGTACCCCAAGTCGCCCGCAAGTTTCTCAGTTTCGTGAGCTGAATCATTTGGTGATTTGTCTTGAAGAAGGCAAACCCACTTCCTGAACCATCCACGACACTATGCGATGGTTTTGACCCTCTACCATACCGCAGATTTTTTAAACAAGAAATGTTCATGAACATACTCATTTCTGGAAACATAATTTGGGAAAGTACAATTCACAAACAAGTACCAGCCTAGAAACACAAAAAAACAGCTGATATTCAACATCCTCTAGGAATGAAAAGCCAAAGGGAAAATAATAGGTTTTTAATTAAGATTTGAAATTTATCAGATTCGAGGCCGACCTTATTTTAAAAGGCAAATGATTCCACAACTTTGAAGAAGCCACAGCAAAAGCTCACTCGGCTCTGTTCTTGTACTGTTCTGGCACTAAAAGAAGCTGATGAGAGGAAGCTGATACTGTAAGTGAGTGTGTTGAAAAAAGGGGCTGTAGTAAGTCAACAAGGTTTTGGGAAGCCAAATCATTTAAAGCTTCTAGACCGACATAAGAAATTTAAATTCAACTCTAAAACTAATTGTAATCCAGTGCAGTGCTGCCAAAACAGGGGTAATATGTTCTTGCCGACATGTTTTATTCAGGAGATGAGCAGCAGCAGCATTTTGAACCAACTGTAACCTATTCAGGGATGATTATGAGAAACCAGTGTACAAGCGTACTGTAATCTAACCTAGATCTAGCTTCTTTCAGAGCTCATAAATGCAGTATAGCCTTTTTGAAATCTGAAAAAGGGAAAAAAGGGTTTCACTTTGGAAAGTAATCCGAGTTGAATGAAAAGGGTTTTATGAATGGAGCCTATAGTGTTAGTAAAGGCAGGGGGGCGGAACGGAATCACCTCTGTTTTACTTTCGTGTGAGTGAAGGAAGTCTAAGTTTGGAAGTTTGCCGGCCTTGATTTTATTTCTACCAGACACAATAATAAAGGCTGTACAGATCCATTCCTATTTGGTTTGATAGCCAGATAAATCTGTAGATCAACCGTATAAAGACGGTAAAGAGAGCAGGAAGAGAGTAGGACCCAATATGAACCCCTGGGGCACACCACAAGTAAGTGGAGCAGACGGAGATGAGAGCTCATTGATACTGCCTGAGAAACTTCTATTAGCTAGATAAGATTCAAACCACCTGAGAGCAACCCATTGGATGCCTACACAGTGCTTCAATGGGTTTATAAGGATTTGATGGCCCACAGTATCAAAAGCAGCTACCGTATCTGAAAGTACGAGGACAGCGTGATTTCCTGCCTCTACTGCCAGAAACCTTTAGCATGACACTTAAAACTTTTAAGAGTGCAAACGTTCCCATGCTTCTTCCTATAGCCCATGTCCAGACAAATATACATACAAACAGCTCATGTCCGCTGGAATCCTTTTGCCTAACCAAAAAAGAGTGTTTCCTATCATCTGTCTGTTAATGACTTGTTCTTCTGATGTACGAGATGTACGTGACACAGGGCACCTGGCCAAATGCTTCAGTGTGCTCTCTTATAATTATCAGAGAAGCTCAATAATCAGAGAACCTCAGACGCAACAGGCGTGCATGTGTGTTTGTCCCTTTTTCTGAATGCATCAAGTTGTATCCTGTGGTTCTTCTTCTTTTCATTCATCCTCAAACTTATCAATTTGGGCACTAATCTTAAACGTTACTATAATGTGTTCCAAAACTCGAATAAAAATAATTACCTAAAATACCATCGTCATCCAGATAAGACAGTAACTGAGTATGTGTAACTTTCCACTTTCCCAAAATAATTTTAGATAAAAGAAAGCTTAAAAATTTGACAGAACCAAAGGATCTTTTTTTTTTTTTTTTTAACTGGTTTCAACACATCATGTTTTAAAGCATCTGGGACTTTTCTTATACTAATACAGGTATCAATAAGACAAGGCAGGCTAAGCCCTACTACAGTTAAAACCTGTTTACACAGGCTGGATGGGATTGAATCACCAGGGTAGGAAGTCGATTTCAAGTGTAGAACAACATCTGTTAAAGAAAACAATGATAATGGCTTGAAATAATCAATCATGAGCCCTTCTTGAGTGAATATGGAGAATATGGGAGTTTTTCAAGACCAGGTTTGGAATCCTTTGCTCTGAAGGGAACTATATAAATAAAAAAAAGGTTTTATCTGAACATCAGTCAGAATCTCGCTCTTTCAATTATATCTTTACGTTTCATAAATTGGAGGACCAAAAAACAGTCTGTATGTCTGTCCAGCCAGGTTTTATCACAGTATCATCTAAAACTGGCTGCACAGAATTTAATAAAATTTTGGCAGTACTGTGGTATTCGCCTAAAGTTTAATCTGCGCCACAAATGAAATCAAAATGTCATGAGCAGTTTTTTGCCGGATTATAAACTGAAAGTTTTGCGACCATACTTTACATACGTCAGACAAACTGTGGGCGCGTCTTAAATTGGCCGCTGGACAGAATTTATTGAAACATCCGCAATACTTACATATTTGCCTTAATAATCCACTTTAAAAATAAGCTACTAATAACCTACTTGCTCAATGTAAACAAACACCTGTGCCAACAGATATTAATTAAAAAAGCTAAACTGAATATAATATTTACTGGGACTACACATAATTTTCCCCACTGAAATAACAGCACTGAAGTGGTATAAATTTATTTTAATTCGCTGGTGTTGTTTTAAAGCAAAACTTTATCTTTATCCAATGTACCTTTTGGATTTCTCATCTGTGATTCACTCTCCGATAACCAAACAGGGAGTGTATTTGGCTGTCGATGAAAGAAGTACAACTAAGCATAAACAAGGCGTAAGATACTCAACCTTACCTTACAACATTTTATTTCTTTGTACTGTATTAATAAGTTAGACAGAGAGTTCTGCCATACAGAAAGACAGACAGACATGTACAGTACATGGGCTTAAATAATAAAAATAATATCAATATTACTGATTACATTAAAGATGATCAGATTTTTTTTACCTTTAGCTTCTTAACTATTTCTGAAAACACTTTACCCGTCAACGACATGTACTTACGCTATATTTCCAGGTCGCGACGGTTGAGAAAGGAGACATCTTGCTAGTGATATCATGATTTATTTATTTTTTTACTTTTTAAGTTTCTTGAGGGTTCTTATGGCCTGTATTATCATGCACGTTAACATGGCTGTTTCAGCGCAGTGTCGGCTCAGAGGGTTAAGGCACTGATTTACTGACCGGAACGTCGGCTGTTCAATCCTCAGCTCCACCAGATTGCGTCCATTGTTGGGCCCTTGAGCAAGGCCCTTAATCCTACCTGCTCCAGGGTTGCTGTACCATGGCTGACCCTGCGCTCTGACCCCAGTTATGCTGGGATATGCAAAGAAAGAATTTCACTGTTCTGTAATGTATATGTGACAAATAAAGGCTTAACTTAACTCTAGATGATGTTACTGCAATGATTAGGATGATTCCAGACAAACACAGATTTCCTTTTGAGGTTCTCTCAATGTTTCTTCCTCATGTTATCTTAAAGTTTTTCTCTTGTAACAAGGTGTGTTTACATGGACCCTAATATACCACTAATAATGAGCTCAAGCTAAATTAAAACGTATTAAGTAAACTTTTAAATCGGAACACTCTGACCCAATGCAGGGATGGAATGTACACCTTTGAAAATACCTTCAATAGGTAAATATTAGCCATCTAAACACTTAGGCGGCATGGTGGCTTAGTGGTTAGCACTGTTGCCTTGTACCTCCTGGTTTAATTCCCGCCCCATATTCGGTGGGTTCCCGGTTTTCTCCTACAGTCCAAAGACATGCAGGTTAGGCTAACTGGCGTTTCCAAATTGCCCAGAGTGTATGGATTGGCATCTAATCAATCAGAGATGAGACTGAATTTTTGTAAACCAATCATAAGACCAATCAGAATTTCGGAAAAGACGGGAAGCCTTGTAATTGCGTAACTTCTTCTTTTGTTATGCCACTTTGCATATGTTGCGATGCTTACATTCTGATGAAATGCCTTGTGCAACTAAAGACACATTTTCTTATCAGATCAGCATCCATGTAAACAATTAAACTGGACTCTCTAATCGGAATGAATTTAATTGGATTGAAGAAATACTCATACTACATACAGTAGGTACTGTACAGTTACCTCTGGCTTGATCCTTAGGGCGCTTCACTGTTACCCACCACACGAATGATACGCTCATACAGTGCATCTTCATAAGAATGTGTTCTACATCTTTCTACATCCAGTATGTACAAAAATCTCTTTCTCTCATATGCACACACACACATATAAAAAAAAAAGAGTCTTGGCTTTGATCATGCTTTGGAAAAGACGAGATAAAGCCCGGAGGGCAAGAAAACGGGAGCGTGAGAATCTATTGTCTCGACAAAACAACGTCAAGCTCAATCTCTTCGAAGAGATATAAAGCCTTAACAACCAATTTCCGGGCTATCTTAGATTAGACAAAAGCAAGTTTGATTTCCTTTTAAGGAAGATTATACCCCAAATCGCACACAGGCTTTTGTAATTGTATCCCTCCAGACTCCTGTTCGGCCATCTGTCTGAGGTAAATTAATCCAATGATACTCCGCGTATTCTGATCCTTTCTTCGGGGATGTACAGTAGCTAATGGAAGTGATGTGAGACCCACTCAAAGTCATGGGAAATACACCTTTTTTAATTAAAGATCATATATTAGTTTCAGTTTTAAACAACTTAATACAGTATAAGACCTGCAATGGATTGGCACCACGTCCAAGATGTACCCCCGCCTCATGCCCTAAGTCTTCTGGGATGGGTTCCAGACCCCTCTCAACCCTGTTTACAGGATTAAGCGCTATGAGGATGAGTGAGTAGAACAAAAATAGATATTAATTGAAAAATATTATCTTATGACTTTTTAAATCTCTCCTAGGGATGCCATCATTGCTTTACGCTACAGTGTTAGAGTTTCTTCAGTGACTGTAATAGTGCCCAGTGTTGCCACTGTGCCAGTCTGAGAGAGCTTATTGGAGGAATACATGCCAGCTCCTCCATGCCATAAAGAAGAGTGGAGAAGATTACCACTGACACTCAGAAGATACTGCTCTTCCACAACTATGCCGACACGATAGATGGCGAACATGTCATCCAGGGCCCTGCATCATCTGGGTCGCTATTTTTAACTACAGAAAAAGTTTCTCCATTGTTTCCATGGCTGTCTAAAATGCAAGGTATATATTTTGTGTACTTGACATAGATGCCTTTAGAAAGAACAGTCATGGAGGCTTTGTTTCCCGCCTCGCCTTTCGAGAAAGTCTCCTCAGGCTGAAAGGACCTCTCAGTAGACTTTTCCCTCCTGGACACCCCTGAATAGGATCCGGCGCCAGGCGTTTGTGGGACACGAGACGTTTCCTTCGCAGAAAGTCTCTCTCGCGCAAGGCTCTCGCAACATGTTTTTAATTATCGGCTGTCAGGAGCGAGACTGATAGCGAAGTGCCACAGAGTTACTGCAGGCTCCAGACAGCTGATGTGAATGTGGATAAGCTGGTGAAGGCAACAGTCATCTTCTACAAAATCCTGAGGGATCTGTGGGAAAAAAAACAGTCTTCTTTTTTTCGCTGGTGCTAGACTTGAATACATGCATATATTGAATTAGCATCGGCAGCAGTGAAGCTGACAACCAGGCTGAAGTTTTGGCATGCCCGGGCTTCATGGCCATGGAGTTTGAAGGGTGGGTTGGGAAACCAGGATAGGATGAGCTGCCACTTGGGTTGGTGCTTGGGTGCTTGGGGTTCATCCCATAGTTGGTCACACCTAGATGCTCTGTAGATGGACCTTTGTGATCAACTTTCTATCTAATGAGACCGAGTCGTTATTAAGTTTAATAATGAGGTTGTAGTAATCTTTCATTTCTTTTTTTTAATACTGTGGACTATTGTAATTTCAATTTGCTTGTGTAGCATCCGATTCTTGTATTATTAATGTATACAAATATTATACACAATTTACTTTTTTGGTCTCCAGTATGTGTGTGTGTTTTTTGATTGCCCGGGGCTTAAACAAGCCAATTAGATGTCCCCTCTTATGTGACCTCATATTAGAAAATCTCCTCCCCCTTGTTGCTCAGCTCTGATATTCTCTCAGCAATAGAGAGCTCAGCAATAGCTCATTTACATAGACACTGAAATGGCATGTTCAGAGAAGGAGTTTAAGGTGTGAAAAAAATTTATTATCCGAATGGTATTTCAGCTAGAACATTAACACACACACACACTTTGGGGGAGCTTGGAGGTCTGCGTGGGCTTGTTACAGAAATAGTAAAATATCGGCCCTTTAAATGCATCTACTGGCACGCTCCAAGTGATATTTCATTGTAATTGGACAGCGGCAATTAGGCAATTGGCATTAGGGATGGGAATCACCAGGGACCAGCACAATTTACGATATTAAACAATGGCTAAGTGCTAATTCAATTTGTATTGCAATTCTGCAAGTATTACAATTTTATAAATAATTTGACCTCATTGATTTTATTAAAAAAAAAATTATCAACGTTATTAAATAATTCACATCTAACACACAGGATGCTGTGCTGCCTGCCAATGTATGAATAGTTTAGTGTATTTAGTGTGAGGCACAAACTTACAATCATAATAAAAAAAAAAAACATACATTTTAACAACATACAAAATATGAACAAAATACATTACAATACATTTTTCTTCCCCGTCGCTAGTTAGCATGGCTTCAATTATTGTACTTTTATAATGTTGAATATTTGAATCAACTGAAAAAGAAACGCTAAAGCCTAGTGCATAGTATTGAAGGTAAATCGAGGTAATAAAGTTTTTGTACTGTGTAACCCTGGAACGTCAACTTTATATGACATCTATCAAGCCAATGCAAAATCCAAAGCCAATGCTGAATGCCAAGAGAAGTTCTCAAATGGAAATTGACGTCATATGGTGACCATCTGATCTGTAAGGAGGTTAAAACGCCACCACTGGTGGTTATCCAGAGTTCACAGAACAGCTAAACTGCTGGGGCGAGCCGAGAGCACAATTTCGAGGGTAAGATTGGGGTTATATATTGGGTAGATTGTGGAACGTCTGAAAACTAATGAGTCTGGAATGTGGCAAGTGCGAAGTACTGTTAAACTCCAGGAGGGAATTTAAAATAGGGCATGTTCTTTTTTTTTTCCTTTTTTTTTTTTTTTTTACTGAAATGCATATATCATGAAAACTGAGGGAGAACTTGTGATAAAATTATGCATCCTCAAGTTAATAAGGGACTGAAACTTCTTAAAAAGGAACCTACCTATAATTAACCCATTTTTAACAGAAGTCCTCGTGTTTATTCCATTTCCAGCTAAACTAAATGGTCCTAATGTAGAGTATTATCATATTGTATCCTATAAATATTTGGTTTCTTTTATATTTAAGTCTAGCCATGAATGCCAGGATCGCGGTCGGGAGTATGCGAACATCTGACATCGCACCCGTAAAGCACACAATTGTCTATATTTGTAACTGCCTATACAGGAGATGAAAATATCCACCTACAAGAGGGTATACATTTTCTTATCTCTCCTGTCACTCCCCTTCAAGAACAGAGCATTTCCCTGCGAGCAAGTCTATCATGCCAAACACCTCCTACAAAAAAACAAGCTCCACTGTCATCTCAGATCATGTCCTGAATAAGCCTTGAGTTGAATGATGAAACTCTACGTAAGGTGGCACCGCCCATCCAACCATTCATTTCTTGAACAGAGTGGATATCTTTTGTGAAAACGGTTTAAACCAAATTAAATGCCACTCAGATGGCAGAAGCATATCAAGTTGAATGTAAAGGTCGCACAGGAACAATAAATACAGCATGAACGAGGACAAAAACTGCCCAGCCAAAAAAAAAGGGTCACATGGTCTGATGAGTTCGTAATGACCCTATTCCAGAGCGACGGGCGCCTCAGGGTAAGAAGGAAAGTGCATGAAGCACATGCATTGTGCCTATGGTACAAGCCTCTGGAGGCAGTGTTATGATCGGGGGTTGTTCATTTGCTCAGGTCTAGGCTTGGGAACATTAACATTGCGGCAATAAAATGAAGTCAGCTGACGACCTGAATGTACTGAATGACCAGGTTATCACATCTACCCATTTTTTCCTTCCTAATGCTCAATAATCATAATGTGAAACAGCCACAGATAATCACATGACTGCAAAATGTAAGTGCACTACACAGTGTGGGAGCTAACTGATTATGATCTGATAAGATTTCTGCAAAAATAAACTGATGTCACTAAGCTTATACATTAAGAATAAACAGTAATACGATTATTTTATTCACTGGAACAGAATACAATATGGAGATAACTGTAACATGCAACATCTCTACATGTCAAGTTGGATGAAATTCCCAGTATCCTTCAGTGGACACACTGCGACAATAACCATAGGCCTGATTTATCAACCTTTAGTTGTTGTATGTAAATGCTTCCCAAACAATTTAACACAAGTCTGCAATTTAACAGATTATGTGATTTAATTGTAGGCAGTGGTAGCTTAAGGAGTAAGTCTAAGGCATTAGACTACGGTCCGGAAGGTCCGGGGTTTAAACCTCACAACCACCAAGTTGCCACTGTTGGGCCCTTGAACAAGGCCCTTAACCCTCAGGTGTATGATGGGATAAAAATGTCGCTCAGGGTTAGGGGCGCCTGCCAAATGCCGTAATGTAAATTAATAATGTTGTTGGCTGATTCAACTAACTGCACCAGATTCTGAATTAATATATATTTTTTAAATATTTAATTTATTGGAAAACTTTCAAATGTTAAATTGTATAAATTTGACAAAATCCTTTGAAACTACCACAGATTTTGTTGAAAATGCAAGCAGTTTCATCTCGTATTACTGCCACCTACTGAACTGGAGTATGGGGCAGACGTTTTTGCAGGAACAAATATCACTTTATAAGAGCCATGACTTTTAAACAATCAAGAACACAAGTTACACAAGATTGTAGTGTTTATTAGATAAAACCTGCAAGAAATATTGCTGATCGAATCGAATATCGCCAATATGTCCAAAATCCGATTCGAATTGACAGTCAATCTACGATTCACAGCCCGACTGAAGTGTTATTCTGAACAGATTTTACTGAACAGACCTTCTTCATACTCGCATGATAACGTTCATGCACAAAGTCCAAAGATACAGCGTTTCCGATACAGCTCAGTCACATTTAGCGATGGCCACAGAACTCCCTAAAGGGTAAAGGTCACACACAGACTGCTAACAGTTCAATTAAACAGTCACAGTAAATGCCTGAAGGGGGAACGTATTTTGACTCACTTTGATGCCAATAAAAATTTTCAGCCTCGTAAGAGCACCTGAAAAGGTCACAAATTGCAAAAAGTGAATAGTGTGATATTGTCTGACATAAAAACAGAAGAGAAAAAAAGGTCTATTCTGTAGCCAGGTTGTCATGAACATATGTGAAACTGCTATATTATAAATGTTTGAAATGTCTCAGCCAACAAGCTGGGAGTGTTGCACAAAAGAAGGTGCCTTGGCAGACAAAAAAAAATGTCCTTTAGTCTCCTACGTAAACTTTCTCTTCGTTAGTTTATGACTATGTGCAGACAGACTGTTCCATCCTCTATTTATATGTTCAATGATGATGGCTTTATGGCTTTATGCTGGTCGTGTTCTTTATTTTCCATATTCCCTAAATTAATGGCGATATATAAAATGAATGGGTTCTTGAATTTAGTTCTCAAAGCGTTGCGATGATGTTAATTTGGCAACAATCCATGCACATTGGGGCAACGTTGGCATTGGGTTGTTTTTTAAAAGTGGAATGAATGAAAAGTTGAATGATGAAATGACATCAGAACAACGCTGAGTATGTGACAATGAGATAACACTGGACCACAAGGGACAACACTTTGATGATGCTACAGTAGTAAATGTGTGTACACACAACAAGGAGCACCAGAAACACCATCTTACAGTAGAGTAATCTGGGAGCTAAGATGCGCCTCATAGTAATGTTTCTAAAAGGAAATGAAAAAGAAAGGCAACATTACAACACTAAGAGATGCGCGGCATGAGATACGAGCGCTGTGGGCGGGAAGCTACAGTCAGGTCTTGAATCACCCCTGGAATGAAAAAACAGACTTCGTTCATATCTTGAGCGTTTCATTTCAAATTAGTCGGTTAGAACGGTTAGTTCCGACCAAGCAATCTGATTAGATGAGAGGCTTTTCATGAGTGGTGATAATAGAGAGTAACAGCACTGGGATGTTTGACTACATGTATCGTGCCGCATCCTAGGCATTGTAAAATTTGTTAATTACATGATCGCTGCATGGGCAAAAGTAGTCTGTACTGTCCATACTTACTGTAGGAGAGCCAAAAAGGACATTCAAACCCAGTCATAGAACCACTATCAGCAAGGAAACACATCTGATAACGCTATGCCAACAACAACATTTTGCCTTCTTAGTACAGTACCTGCTTCTAAGTCGTTCTGAATCGCATCTTAACCGTCTTTATTATTTTACTTTTATGGCTACAAAGCTGACTAGCTCCTAAAACAAGGCTGAATTCCAAATCGCTCTCCATCCGCTTATCAATGGAACCACTTGGTCTGGGTGACAATGCATTATACACCCTAATTAGGGTGCTAGCTTTACATTTATTGCTACTTGAGATGTAATATTGCTTCAGTTCAATGTGATGGGGTACAAAGGCCAAATGCAAAAGAAATTTTACCTTTGTTCCTCAAATTTATGGAATGAATTGTGTCCATCCCTATCTCAGATTGGAATTCTAAACCCTTTTAGAAACTGAAGGAAGCACAGATGTGGTCAGACGTTGTGTGAATGGATGTTAATCGGCATAAATGCTCCAAATCGAAGTTAAAATTTTGACATTTTGAGGTTGTATTTGAGCTGGGGGTGACAGAGCTAAAGATACTGCGATTTACTTTGGGAGTGACAAGAATGGACAGGATTAGGAATGAGTATTCAGTATTAGAGGGACACTGCAGATAGGACAGTTTGGGGACAAAGTTATAGAGGCCAGATTAAGATGGTTTGGACACGTGCAGATGAGGGAATATATTGGGAGGAGAATGTTAGAGATGGTGATGCCAGGCAGGAGGAAGGTCCAAGAGGAGGTTTATGGATGTGGTGAGGGAGGACATGCAGGAGGTTGGAGTGACCAGGGAAGATGTGGTAGACAGAGTTAGTTGGAGAAAAATGGTCCGACCCCCAACGGAAGCAGCCGAAAGCAGAAGATTCACCCTTATCTTAACGTCATTTTATCAAAGTCATTCTTACAGTACTTTGTCCCAATGTTGAACATCATCACAACGTTGTTACAACTCTATTACAACGCTCAGTCAGCGTTACGGTTGTGGACTTGCGCGAGGATGTGTTGCTGTTGTTCGAGTCTACAAAACATTTTCCGAGTTGTTCTGGATAATGACATCAGCCAAATGCTGTAATCACAATAAGAAAATAAGCAATCTGAACTTGACAGTATATTCCGTATCCATAAGTGTAGTAATCCATGCAATTTATATGATTTGAAGTCACTCGAGTCAAGCTCTACATTAGTCATTCTAGCATGAATTTACACACACTCAGACACGCGAGTAGAATACAAACAGTGCAGGATTTTCATGGATACCAACGTTCTTATGTAAATGTTCCAACAAGTGTTTCACTAATAAAACTATTTGCATCCGGCTTGACAGATGAGGCCCATTGCCAGTAATAACCAAAATAGACACGGCGGTCTGGTTCCTGCTCGGGTCCTAACGAGGTGGTTAACAAGAATGGACATTATAACCGAATTCTTCACTCTGACAGATTGACCATAACATTTTGAAAGATACAAGCTATAATCTCTTATTAAATGTTTTCCATCTACTACAGCACACTGAGTGTGATTGGATGGAGCAAGCAGAATGGCAGGTCATTTTACCTATCAGTTAAAAGTAATATATATAGCTAGCTGTAACTACAACCCTGCCAACCTGGCAGAAAGTCAATGAGATAATGAAATTCACAAATAAGTGTAGATGCCTTCGGTACAATTCAGGCATTCTATAAGAAATCTCCTTTAAATCTCCATTTTCCCCTTTTTCTTTTCTTCCTTCAGGTGTTTACATCGTACTTTCTTGGTTTTACTATTCGGGAGATGCAAAGAGAACGCTCCAAAAGGATATAAAAAAAACAAAAACAAAGAAACATATACCATATTGTACATGTAAACCATATCCTAAGCAAAGAGTTTATGATTCTTCAAAGAGATATTACACAACATTACCCAGCTGTTGGATGCAAGCCATGTGGCCACTGAATAGTGGAAACACTTTTCATTACACTCCTCATATGCACAGCAGAGACTTGAAGCCTCATCACTACTGTAGCTCCTGTAGATATTTCTGGTGTCAAGGCCCTGACAAAGCTCAGTCTAGCTGTTCTCCGTCCCCAACACAAGAGCAATCAGAAAGCATCAAGCCTTAGGATATATCTGTCCTTCCATATCACTAGTCGCTAGTGATTTCTCCACTATCAAGAGGCCATACTGTATATTGACCAGAAGGTCCTGCTTGCCACCGGTTCCCTGACCATTTACAGCAAGAACGATTGCCAGGTTAGGGTGGAAATACAGTATACTTGCTTTCAACTATCATAGGCATGGCAGCTGCCTCACATATCCTGAAACGTTTGCTTGGTGCTTGTGCACAACCTCAGAAATTAACTTGTCGTTCCCTCAAGATGAAACATGCATTTAAAAGGTAGCGGCAGCGTTGTCATCAGGCAGGTCAAACACGGGAAAAGTAACAAGAAAAAGTTGTGCGACCAGGAACCGGAGTGATGTATCTTTACCGCTACACAGTGACAAATATGCATGTCGAAACAGCCGGCGGGAGATAAGTACTATCTTAAGTGTCGCCAGATTGGTTTACATTATACAGAAACTGTCTGACTGAAACCTACAGTTGGATCCTCTGATAACTCGTGTAGTATATAGACAAGAATGTCGAAAAACACACTCACATGTTGACAGTTGACTGCGAATACTTGGTTTAACAGCAAGCCTTTTTCCACTCTCAAGTGTATGTCCCTACTATAGATCAGGGGCGTCAAGAAAGGGCTGGCGTGGGTGCGGGTTTTCATCCGAACCAAGCAGTTCATTTTGGCTTTTAGTAGACTGTCAGGTGTGGCTTCTCCTGCTGCACCCATGCCATCCGTTTCAGAGGAAGATTTAACAGATCAATTACAGAGTACTTAGTCCTTTAGATTAAGCCAAATGTTTTTATTATTTTTTTTATTTTTATTTTCGTGTATTGACTAGGCACCATAGGAAATTGGAGAGCACCCCTGGTTTCTCTCTTAAATCATTGTTAAAGACCTATTAGTAAAAAAAAATCACGCTGCTATAACATAAAAAGTAGCTACTAAAATATTATAACAACATGGTAGAAGGAAACTACTGAACGTTTTTATTACTGAACAGTTTTCACATTTTATTTTTTTTTTTTATTACTAGATGCTGTTTACTTTTACTCCACTACATTCTACAACAAATGTCTGTACTTTTACTTCACTACATTTCTGCTTGACGTTGCATTACACAACGACCGAGGTGTGCAGCCTTTGAAGCGGGAATATCGCAGGTGTTTTTGAACGGCTAAAGTGGGCTAAGGCAATCTCAGTATTCTGATACTTAAGTAAATTTAAAGGTAAGCACTTTTGTACTTTTACTCAAGTTTACATGTAAATGGAGGACTTCTACTTTTACTTGAGTAATATTTTATCTGGATTAAAAGTACAGGACTTTTATACTTTGTGTACCACCACTGCATTTTACGATATACCGTAAGAGTGAGTGTCCAGGCACGTTCATACTGGTCTGAAAGTATCAATTATTCATAATTGTTTCAATATCCATAACTTTTTCAATATAAATACATGATTTATTAAGCCCAACTACAGAGCACTGTGGAATGGCAAAGAAATTGGAGCTGTTGTTCTAACCACACGCGCTTAAAACCTTTCCAACTGAAATATTCAGGAAATCAATGTGTCTCATTGGGCACAAGCTGGCTGAAGTGGTAAAGACAACTTTTATACTTTTCTCTTCTGCAGCATGTGGAGCGCATACTCGTGTGTGTTTCAACTACATCAGTTGTTTCTCCTTTTGATTTCCCATTTACACCACGAGGACTTACAGTAGGTCAGAATGCTGTTCAGGTACTAATGACTAGATTTTGCGTAACATGAGTTGCGTATTTAAAAATACGACACGATCTACAAAGATTAAATGATTCAGAAATATGTACCAGCTCACTCCTTCTATAATCTGTGGAATTGGGTTTAGGGTGTACAATATATTTCACACATGCAGTCTAAGTGTTCAATCTAAAAATCAGTTATTATTACTTAACTTTGTAAAATGTGTACATTTCAAATATGTCCCTATAAGACAAAAAAATGTTTCAAACCTTCACCTGTTAAATGTGTAAATGTTGAAAGGCAAAACATTTCTACTGTGTAATGGCTTAAATGTTAAAGCATTAAATGTTTTAATGCAGTGGTGTTGCTACGGTATTCAAGGTGGTTGCTATAACAATACAGTTGGTTGTTACTGTAGGCTGTGGTCTTGTTGTTGCCTAGTGTTACTAGGTGGTTGCTAGGCCAATCCAGTTGCCCAGGTGCTGCTAAGAGGCTTGTGTGATATTCCAGATGGTTAGCAGGGTGTTACTATGCGAATCCTGTTGGTTGCTATAACATTCCACTTAGTTGGCAGGTGGTTGACATGCTATGCCTAATGGTTGCTAGGGTGTTACATGAAATTTACAGTTGGTTGCTAACCCTGTTGTTTGCTAGGGTCTTGCTCTGAAATTGGATGTGGATGCTAAGTGGATGTGGTCCTGATAGGTGGCTTCTTTTCTATTCCAGATGGTTGCTGGAGTGTTGCAACCCTGTTGGTTGTTAGGATGTTCCTAGGTTCGTAGGTTGCTATATTATTCTAGAAGGTCGGTAGAGTATTGTCATGTTAACCCAGGTGGTTGCTAGCGTTGTTGTTGTTATTAATATTTTAGCTGCTCCAGTCGAGGGGTCACCACAGTGGATTATTCGATGCGCAAACAACTTGGCACAGGTTTTAGACTGGACGTCCTTCCTGACGCAACCGTCCCATTTTTTCCGGGCTTGGGACCGGCACTGCATCCAGTGGCTGGGGTTTGGGAATTGAGTGGGAATTTAATCTGGGCCCTCCACATGACAGGCAAGAAACCTACCATTAAGCTACCAATGGCCAGCAAGTTGGCTTCTACGTTCTTGTTTTGAAATTGCAATTGGTTGCTAAGTGGTTGCCATGCTAACCCTGTTGGTTTACTAGGGTCTTGCTAGGTGGTTCCTCTGCCATCCCTGATGGCTGCTAGGGTGTTCCTTGATGGTTGTTATTCCAGAAGGTTGCTAGAGTGTTGTCTTATTAACCTTGTTGCTTGCTAGGATCTTCATCTGAAATTACTTTGAAAGACATTACAATCGGTTGTTCCTAGATGAAGAAGCTTCACCATATTGCATTTAAGCGTGTTTACTTAAGCAAAAGTACAATTATTAATAATCATTATTAAAAAATGCTACTTAATAACACAGAGTTGACTTAGCCCAAGGCATGACCCCATGAGTCCTGTCGCTAATCATGGCTGTTACTAATATCCAGTATAACAACACTTTTTCCTCATGTAATTCTGCTTTAATTAAACATTTTTCTAAACAAGGAATCAATACAGAGTAATTGATATTTTAGTCAGAATTTGCTCAAATGTCCAAACGCTAAGCAGAAATAGATCCCAAAGAGGCTACACTTACATTATAGACAGGCGACTAGCTGGCTAGTTAGCGCATACTGTTTGTAAATTCCTGTTAAAAGGGGTTGATGGTAAACTTGCTCCCTCGTCTTTGCTTCTTTTGATGATCATGTAACAGGCTTTTACACTTTACATCAACATTATAGCCCGCTACGTCCGCTAACTCTGCAGTAGCAACCATTTGAACAAAAGGAAATCTGTATGTTTCATACTGTATATTGATGTAAAATACACTGCTGCCATTCCTCTAGGCAGTTTTATGATGTCTAATGTTTTTTTTACACATTTGTATAAAGAAATATGATCTTTAAAACAAAACACATAATATCTTTGCTTTTACAAGAGCAATTCCTTTGGATTAAAGCGTGTGAACATCTTCCAAGTGCTGAACAACCGTGCAGGTTTTGCGAGGAATGGCGCGAACTGAAAGACTCAAATGTCTGTCTCTAATTCTCACAATGAACTTCCTTGAAAGCCGAAGATAAACCATTCACTGCCACACAATGCCTGTTATATTACAGCAGCAGACTTATTGTAATAAACTATAACATAGGGACACTCTGTATAATACGGTCTTGAGGAATGGTCACTCGAAAAAAGACATCAGATGAATGCCATATTACGAAGACCAAATCAACGCAGCGAGGTTAACGACGCTCTCAGGATTTAGGCACTTTGTTGAGCTCAAGGGATTAAGCTTGGCTGCTAAATATCCCTGCGTTCACACTAGCGAATGACAAGTCAGTCATGTCGCTTGAGGCTTCTCTCTTGTGGCTGTGTAGCAACTGTTACTGACCGTGTGTGTGCATGTGTGCAGTGCCAAGATTTTTTTTTTCTGTAGTACTTTTAAGAATCAGAAAATTGCAGCTCCATTTCGAGCACATATCTAGAAAACGATTGGTCATTTTGTCTTTTTTTTTTTCTTCTTCTTCTTTTCTTCACTTGCGTGAACGTAGGCAGCAGCTGGGCTCTGACAAGCCACAAATCTTTGCCAGGAAAAACAGGACAGAATGTGTCCTTGGTTATGTTACTTTGCAAGATGCTTTCTGAGACCCTGAAGCCTGTGTTGCTCAGGCTCGCCAAATTATATAAAGGCATTTATGGTAGGATTTCAAAAAATTGTTAGAAATCAAAAATTGTCTACTTGGTTATTTATTAACCCTATTAAACAGATGTCTGACATGCGTGAGTGAGTGTGTGTGTGTGTGTGTGTG
>JAOVVB010278512.1:0-17535 GCA_028570985.1 Heterobranchus longifilis | reverse complement strand
GATGACTAAAATCCTTCATCCGGTTAAATATATAGTTAAAAACAACCAAGATCTAAAAAGTGTGGCATAAAAATATGGCTTAAAACTGTGAAAATTCAATTTCTGACAGCTTCTGGTAGACAACCACAATGCTGACGTATGCACAAAGGGGATATGACGCCAGTGACAGGTGACTGAATGTAACAGATCGTTACCTTGAATAAAATGACAGATTTCTCTGGTTTGAACATTTTTGGAAACATTTGGGATAATGTAAGTACACAACTCAACAAAATGTATAACAGGTCTAGTTGTTTTTAGACATTTTAATGCGGAAATAGAAACCTTTAAGTTATCCCCTTTTTTAAAAAAGCAGTTGGGGATGTGCCATGTTTGGTGATATATATATATATATATATATAAATGCAGAGCATTTACAGCTATCAGAAACATCAACAGTAAACATCATATTTTTGGGGAGGGAGATGTGAGGTTTTTATTTGACCTACCAACATGCCTTGAGTGAAGCTGTTGGCTCTTCAATGTTTCTCAGTGTAAACAGATTTGTCCCTCCCTCCCTCTTACATAATTGAGAGCCAGCTGGGTTTGGACTTCATGAATAAATGTAAGATGAATATGTTTCCTTGATGATGATGATGATGATGATGGTGATGTACTACCTAAATGTAGCCTGCAGAATTGACCTGAATGAACAGTGGTGACACTGAGACAAATGCTCTTTTCCAGCTCCGCTCCTGTGTATGTCTTTCTCATAGAGCACTTTTTAAAACGAGGTCAATGTAATAGGTAAAGAAGAAGTTACAACATTGACTCAACAGAAGAGGTAAATATACCTTTTGGGGGAAAAGGGGTGGGGGGTGACATGGCACATGGTCCTCTTAAGGTGTTCTAGTGGGTCATTGTATTAAGCAAGATTTTATTTTGGAAACATTAATTTCCCAAAGAATTAATTGAGTTTCTATAGCCCCTCTTACACATGCTCTAACAGAACACAAATGTCCGAATCATTCGGATTGGACATTAAACAGACTTTACCCTGCCAGCTGCTGAGTACGAAGTCCGTGTAATGTCCGATTGAGCCCTTGTGTGAATAGAACCGGTCATTGTCCAGAAAATTCACAGCAAGCGAGTGGGAAGGGTCATTTACACGAAACCAAACAGAGTATTTCCAGTAAGTGAGAACCCGTCTGACATGGACAATCTCCTGTTATGTGCCTCATGTGTGAAAGAGCAACTTTCTCAAGTGTATGAGAGAAAATATATGAGAAAATATTTTCTTGTCCTTGTTTTGGTAGTTGTGCCCCTCCTAGGGGCCGCGCCACCCAGTTTGGGAACCACTGGATTATTTGGACAAACCGCCTCTTTATGCAGAGAAATCTAATTTGACAAAACTTTTTTCTTTTCTCTGGTGCAGGATTTTAATTTGGATTGCCCCCAAAAACATGTCTTCCATGAAATATATTAAAGTTGTTGTGAATGTTTGTTCACAACAACCTCAGTAATTGATTTCCAATAATAGGTCAATATTAGCCCTCATATATCAGCAGTCTGATGAGCTGTACAGTATCTCTGTTGTCTTGGTTAAATATGGTTATGGTCTTGTTAACCCTCTCTCTCTCTGTGTTTGTAGGTGGTGCAGCTGCAGAAGGAGAGTGGAACGTCGGAGGAGCACAGTCTGGATAAAGAGGCGAGGAAATGGGCGAGCCGCGTGGCCCGAGAATACAAGAGCATCATCCACACTCAGCGGGTGAGAACCAGATCAAACTGATGAAGAGATGACGTTGTAGGCAGGAGAGAGATCCTCTACATCAGTGATACTCAATTTACAGCCCATGGGCCAAATCTGGCCCTTGATAGGGTGCCAGGTGGCCCTCCAATCATTTTCTAATTCACAATGAAAATACACTGGGAATTTCTTTCGTACTTATAATGTAAATAAGGAGCCAGGATGCATAAAATCATCAAAATAAAATAAATAAAAAAAGTGCCAGGGCAGGATCTAAATGTGCTATTCATTCTGTCTCTGGTAGGAACAGTTTATGGTTTTTTATTATGAACAATTTCAACATTTAAGTGATTTCATGATGGAAAGGCTTCCAGCTTTAAGGCTGTATAAACTCTTAACCAAAACATTTACAACTAAAATGTAGTTGCACCTATTAACTGTAGGGCTGCAACTAACAATTACTTTCATCATCGATTAATCTGCTGATTATTTTCTAGATTGGTCTATAAAATGTCAGAAAGTAATGGAAAAAAGTGCATCCCAGTTTCTGAAAGTCCAAGTTGATGTTTTTACATTTTATCCAAAATCCAAAGATATCAAGTTTAATATGATATTAAACAGAGAAAAGCAGGAAATCTCCATATTTGAGAAGCTGAAAACAGCATTTTCTGACATTTTTACATGAAAAATTGTGCCTTGTGCCAGGTTAATTCCATTTTCAATTTCATTCATTTTATTTGATAAATATTATTAATGTGTGTTTATTAACTGGCCCCTGGCTTCCTGTTATTTTGCAAATGTGGCCCCCTGACAAAGCAAGTTGAGTGTCCCTGCTCTATGTGCAGTGGTTCAGCACTTTCTACACTGTTCAGCACATACAGTACAGTAAAAACAGGATCCTACGCCGTTGTGTGACATATAATATTTTACAGGGAGGATTGTACTAATTTACAAAGGAAAACGCATCCAAATGACAAGAAAAACATTGACGTTTGAGATCTTGAACATACAGATGGATTTGAAAACATCCCTTTTCTTTTTCTTGCACACTAAGCCAGAGTTTTATACCCCCAATAAATTGAGTTTTAAAAAAAATGCTCTCCAAATTAACACATCTCAAAACCTGATCTTTTCAAATAAACACATTTAACACTTATAGTCGGGTACTTCATGTTGTAACGTTAAGAGGCCAACTTCTGTCCATGCCTTCGCTCTTTGGGATTCAGTGTGTGTGTATGCACTTAAGTAACCAGGCTGCAGTCAGCTTTCTCCAGTTCCTCTATGTACAATACTGCACGGTATATAGATGGATGCCAATATAGTCTTATCTCTTAAACTAACTTCTTTAAAGTCATGTAAATGAATAACCTGTAATCCAGGTAGGGGATTAGAGAAATATTTCCTCCTCAACATGTGATGCCTGATGGTCACCTCAGTTTCATACATCTATGACATCTGTTGCAGTATTACAAAGCAGTAAAGAACACAAAGTGACCTGACACGTTGTCCTTTGATTCTACAAGGAAGTTGTTAGGCCATAAATCAGTTAATCAATCATTTAACACATCATCATTTTCTGTCATAATTTCCTTGTGCTGTTGCAAAACAACACACCAGGAGCATAACATGTACTGTGATGGTAGAAACAATACTGTGTTTTCTTGTGTTACATTAATTAGTATATTGATGTAGCGACTGACGAAAAGGAACATTCACCTTTTAATCAAGCTGGAAAGCTTGACAGATAAAAATGTAAAAAATACTGCCAAACATCTGCAGCCTGAAGAGATGATGCAGTGATTTTGAATTCACAAAGAGATATCAAATTTTGCAACTTTAGATGTAAATGCAGACAGTTTCTGGCAGAGGGAGCAGCATACAAACAGCAGTTTTTTCCTGCTTCAGTGCAGACGTTTGAAACTGTGCATACCTCCAGGTGCAATTTTATATTTACTTTCTATCCACTATCCACAATATTCCTAACCTCCATAAATCATGTTAGCAATATGTTCAACATATCAGTATATGACTGGATGGAGGAGAGTGTCAGTGCTCCAGGAAGCTGCCAAAAAAAAAAAGACTTGATAAATAAATGAATATGCCATTAGATGTACCAAAATAAAGGTAGGTATTAATTAATTGATAAAATGTGACATAAATTGATATTTCTGTTTTAAATGTCCTTTTATTTATTTACCTTTATATCAGTTCTCCTATATATGTATTTATTTACTTTCATATTTAATTTATTTTTTTTATTTATTTTTATTTTTATTCAATTTTACTTTTTTACATTTTTGCAGGTTTTTTTGTCATTTTATTGCATTTAATTGTTTAGATGTATTTATTCATTTTATTACTTATTTATTTCTGTATTATTTTATTTATACATTTCTTTATGCATGTCTTCTTGGATTGTGTAACTCTTGTTACTCCAAGTTTTTGAACTACAGTTCACCTAATTTAGGGGTTTGAGATGTAAACAAGCAAGTATAAGTTGCCGTGAAGGCAGGTAGTTAGCTGTAGGCTACAGCTTGAGTCCTTTTTTGACAATATTTTGTCACCATTAAAAGTAAGCCGAATGAACTATTAGCAGCTCCTGTTTGCGACGTACCCATTTATATACCGACAACTATCACTGGATTACTTTGATACTGAAGAAAACTTCAAGTTCTGTTATAGTTCTGTCTTTTTTATGTGATTTTTGGACGTTTATTTGTGATGAGGGAGGTTAGAGAGGACCAGCCAACCTATATGTACAATATCTTTTTCCACTAAAGTGAAACAGTTTGATAATAAGAAACCTGGACATCATAAAATCATCCACCATGTGTGAAGGGAAATATGAAGCAATACAACACAGGATAAGACTTCATCACTTCACATTAACCCCCGTCATTTTATTGTGAAAGTCGATCGGTGGAGATAAGCGTGTTATTGTGTTAACTGTGTAACTGTTTCCAGTAAAGAGGAAATGAGTCACACTCTCTCCAGTGAGTTTAGATTAAATGTCTTCAATTAATGGCTTTATTGTTCCACAGTTTTCGATATTTGTTGTAATTTTGTTAGCTGTTGTCAAAATGTTCCTTGTGTGTTGTTGTTTTTAGGCCCTGGAGGATTATGGGACGCAGGAATCATCAGAGCAAAACAACAGTGAGCTGGAGACCAAGATGGAGGTGGCCAGGCAGAGTCTACGGAGGGCAGAGGTACCGTGTGTGTCTGTGTCTGTGTGTGTCTGTGTGTGCGTAGGTACATGTGTTATGGAGTTTCTCTGTTTTCTCAATCAGTGTGCTGTTACTTAAGGTAGCCCCACTACTCCCCCTACTGGTTAAAAAGATGAAATGACACATATTTGGGTCTAATACTGATGTACCACAGGTCAGTGTTGTATTCATAGAGCTGCAAGGGAAATGAATCAGCAACTATTTTGGTAATCGATGAATCGTTTGAGTCACTTTTCAAGCAAAAGTGTGAGAAGTCGCTGCCTTACTAGTAAAAAAAGGGATAGTTAGGATGTTTGAAGTGTGGTTGTTTGAGGTATTTATCCATAGTCAGTGTATTACCTACAGTAGGTGATGGTCGGTACGCCCCCAGTTTGGAGAAGCACACAGGAGTCCTGACACAGAAGCTAAACAATGTACTGCTGTGGACGGTGCCACAGAGCAAAACTTATTTTAGACACCTAAAAAAAGGAACACCTAAAAAGGTCTATCAGTTTAAGTGTACGCTATATTTAAAATATGTTCACAGATTGACCTTGTCGTCAAACAGCCCTTTACGTCCGGGAACTGAAGCTGTTATATCGCTCTCTTCAAAGTCACCAGACTCCTTTGATAAAAACAGTAAATTTACCTCGCAGAACACAGGAGTTACTGGTCTACCGCTGCCTCCATCAGTTTGTTTGTTTGTGATATTGTGTCACTTTGGTGAATCTGAACTAACCCTTTAAAACACCAAAGTGTTGTTATCAACCTGGGTGGCAGTGGAGAGTTTTAGCGTCACATTGTGTGCTAAATTTTGCAAGAATGAAATTTGGTGGAAAAAAAATAGTGATTGTAATTTTTAGGGCTGAAACAATTCACCGATTAATGTTTATCGTTGATCGACAGAAAATTGATCTTCAACAATTTTGATAATCGATTAGTGGTTTAAGTCATTTATCAAGGAAAAATAAAATATATTTGATGGTTCAAGCATATCAAATGTGACAATTGTCTCTTTTATACCTTTGTAAATTAGATATCTTTGCAATTTCGAGTGTTGTCACCTTGGGCTCTTGGAAATTGTGATGGTCATTTTTCATTATTTTATATTGATTTATAGAGTAAACAATTATTATAATAGTTTAATTGATATGAGAATAATCGTTCGTTGCAGCTCTAATCAAACATGCTAGGCATGACAGCACTTTTAGTTTGTTTGTAATAAGTCAGTGTGAAATAGACTAACATTTTTCTTTGGTCCAGACCAAATCAACTGAACTTCAAGTGTGAGAGAGACCTAAATGTAAAATTTCAGCCAATTCACTCATGTCAGCAAAGAAATGTGCAACACAGAAAATATATTGGTATCATCCTTCAAAACCCGTCTTGCATAACTCCTCTGCGGTTATAATTTCTTGTCTGTATTTGTCGATAACATTGAGCATGTTGTCGTGTTTGTTTATTGTCAGACGGTGAAAGTGAAAGCAGAGGCTCGGCTGGACTTGCTGAGGCAGGCGGGTGTTGCTGTGGAAACGTGGCTAAAGAGCGCCATGAACCAGGTGATGGAGGAGCTGGAGAACGAGCGCTGGAACAACCTCAATACCCATGATCCTTCACTCTCTGTAAGAGCCACAAATGCCTAATTTTAACATTGAGTTTTTCATATTCGTAACCTGAAGTTTGTTTGTTGTAGCCATAAGAGTGCAGATTATCTAGTGCAATTAACAATATGTGTGATATTTCTGCAGGGAACAGCAGATTTGGAGCGAGAGGATGAGGAGGAGATGGAGGACAGTGGTGAAGTGTTAGACGACAGCAGCTCCAGCCCCTCCAGCACCTTGAAAAACTATCCCCTCACCTGTAAAGTACTTTACTCCTACAAGGTACCAGCAGAATACAAACTACTGCTTTCTGTGTGCACCTTTGGCCTTTAGTGGACACATACTAATACTAATACTAATGTGTGTAGTAACTAGGGCTGTCAACAAATATTCAAAATTTGAATATGTATGCGAGTTGTAAAAAAGATATTTAAATATGAAAATTGATATTCGATTGTGAAAAAAAAAAAGAAGCAGCACTATCGTGACTGTCTGCCTCGCCAGGGTCCCCACGCGTCCTGGAAAACCTGGAAATGTATTAAAATGACCAAAATATCCTGGAAATAATCCATGCTGGAAATTTTAAATTGTATTTTATCCCCTCACTCAGATCGTCGGTGTGTATTTAGTTTGAAACTGGACTTGTTAGTAGGATAAGCTGCATGCTGTGACACTTATAAGCAGGTTTACCAGAAGCAAAGTGGAACGCTCCCTTTTCATTTCAGCTCCCACGTCAGTCAATCTGAACGGACTTGCAGCGATCTTTTCGGCATCAAGTCTATATTTTCCAGAGCCACGAGTGGAATTATATGACCGTTTGTCAGCAAGTGCTGTCCTGTATTTTCAAGAAAAACTTCTGGAAATGTCCTGGAAAGGTCCTGGAAAATGATTTCTTAAAATGAGTGGCAACCCTGCATGCGTGTTCTGCCGTTGGCCTGCGCCGCTGTTCCCTAAACGACTCTAAACATTCAGCTCCCTAGGACAACAAAGTCTGTAATGTCTGACTGAGTCCATGTGTGAATAGAGCCGCTCATTGTATGGAGAATTCACAGCGAGCGAGTGGGCGTGTTGGTGACGTTCCTATTATGCGGCTAGCACAAAACCGGAAGAAAACTAAATTCTGAGGGTGAAGAAGAAGGGTCATTTACACGAAGATGACAACAAAAATGTCTAACTGGAGAGACGACGAGATACGGGAACTTCTGTCTGTCGGTAAGGGCCGACACCAAAATCGTACGCTGTGTAATCCGTGTCATGTCCTGCCTCCTGCACGCTCTAGAGAGAGAGAGAGAGAGAGAGAGAGAGAGAGAGAGAGATCTACACTCTTTAAATTTCACGGTATAGGCATTATTTTATTTGTTTATTTTGTAATGAGTAGGTATGTAGATCTTTTAAAAGACATGTTTATGTTGAAATAAATACACTGATACAAGTAGTTATGTCTCCCGTTGTGTTGGTTTGCCCTCTTAAGGACTCGCAAAAATAGATATTCCAATAGTTCGAACCTATGTGATTTTTAGAAGGAATATTCAAATGTTATTTTTGGCCAGTTTTGACAGCCCTAGTATAAACTGTCAATTTAAATAGTTAATCACCTCGTTTCACCTTCATGCAAACAGATGTGTTTCCTTGTTTCCAGGCGTCTCAGCCAGATGAACTGACCATTGAGGAGCAGGAAATCTTGGAGGTCATTGATGATGGAGACATGGAGGACTGGGTCAAGGTACCCTAAATATATATTCACACATTTGAGCTAATGTATGTTGAATTGGTAGCTGTCGGTTTCAGCGTAACTCATTTGGGTTTTTTGATGATTTCCCACTAAGAGTTTATATTTTCTGCATCTCCAGGCCAGAAACCGCAGTGGACAGGTCGGCTACGTCCCAGAGAAATACCTGCAGCTTCCTTCCTCCAACAGCCTGCTCAGTATGCTGCAGGCTCTGGCAGCGCTGGACGCCCGATCCCATTCCTCCAGTAACTCCACTGAACCTGAAACCGAACTCCCAACCGGCTCTGTCAACGGAGACTCCAGTGGTGAGGCCTTTGCTAAATGAGTGCTTATAGAGTACATGTTTTGTCCTGTTATATTGTAGGTTTCTATTAGTCACCAAATTAGCGCATACACATGTAAACAATATGGGCATACTAACAAATATACCGTATTGGTCCGAATATAAGACGCTATTTTTTTCCTGGAATACGTCTGAGAAAGTGGGGTCATCTTATATTCGGGGTCTAGACTTTAAACAACAGGATGCAAAGACCAGACAAGTGTGTCTACTCTGTCACTGAGTGTGAGTGTTAAATGTTGATACACAGTCACAACAACAGACAGCGCCAAATATCTGTAAAACAAGTGAGCCGACACTCACGCTATCCGTCAGTGACAACTAACGTTAGTAAGTAATATTCCAAAAATGAATCTTGAAAAAGGGGGGGGTTGTCTTATAATCAGGCTTATATTTGGGTCAATGCAGTATATTGATTTACAAAACATAAGACACATAAATAACAGGGGGACATGTGAAAAGTTTCTCAACCTGTCCTCCTCTGTTGCAGTGTCATTTGCGAAGGCCCTGTACGACTACGCGGGACAAACGGAGGACGAGCTGTCATTTCCAGAAGGCGCCATCATCCGCATCCTGAGCAGAGAGACCCACGAGGATGACGGTTTCTGGGAGGGAGAGTTTAACGGTGTTGTCGGCGTCTTCCCCGCGGTGCTGGTGGAGGATCTCGCCGGCGCCAGCGAGAACGGAGATGGACAAAGAGATGGCAGGGCACAGGTATGTTGATGCTGAGAAAAGTCTGAGATATGCGACCGAGCTTTTTGCATGACAGCCTCCTGTTCTGGGCTGATCAATCAAATGCATCAGAACAAAAAAAGGAAAGAGTAATCGGTGAGAAATCATAAAAATGATCCCCCTTAATGGTTGTTGTTGCTGTTGCAGCAACAGCACAAATACATATTTTGTGAGATTTGGTGGTTTGGGTTGTATTTAAAAATCTCAGAATTTCTCCTCAGGATCTTACTAAAAGTTAAATTATAGAACTAGAAATACTCCCACCTCAGAGTAGTACTGAAGCGTAAAAGTAAAGTACTTATAAGTAAGTACTACTCCTGGGAGAGTGTGACGCCTCTGTTTTACAACACTCAAAATTATAGAAATTATGATTTTTCTCACAGTTGCAGTTCAGAGATATGAATGGAAACAAATGCAGAAAAAAGCAGCACTTTCTGTGTGTATAGGTAAAAACATGATGCCAAAATGAATAAGTCGCTTAAATCTCATAATTGAGACATGTAGAATAAAGTGATTTTGATGAAATATCACTATTTTAATCTTCGATTTGGTTATTTTTCCTGATGGAAGCATTACACATGATTAGTCCAAGGACCGTCAGGAAGTTGAAAATCCGATAATGACTGTTTTTACAGTTTCTGGCTGTGATAAATGGTGTAATTTTGGCCTAATTTGGTCAGTCTTAAACAAACCCTGGAGACGGGGTGGTGTGAAAGCTCATTTGAACTCTGGTGCGGACCAAACAACCGATTTGAAAATGGGGGTCTCGGTCTGCTACCAAGCGGACTCTGGTTCTGGTTCATTTGTGGTGTGAATACAAACGAGCAAACCACAGGATTTTCTGATAGAAGATTTGTGATTTTAGCATGTTTCAAAGGCTAAATTACTCATAACTCCGTCTGCTGATCCTGAAGTCTGTTCAGGAAGCGATCTTATAATTGATCTGTATGGGCCATGTTTATTTGGTAACCATGGTAACGCAAATTCATGTCTGTGCCGTGCTTGGATCCAACTCTGTGTACTTTGTCTGTTCAAGTGATGTGACAGGCAGCGATCCCAAAGTAATAAGCCCTGAATCATTACTGTCTCTACCTGTTTGTTTTGATTTGCAGTCAAAAAGGTCAGAGCGCTGTGAAAAAGACGTTTTTTTCTCTTTGTGGCCGCATATGCTCTCTCCTCATCAGGAATGATTGGAAAAAACACTATATGGACAGTCTGCCTAATAATAGCCTACTGATAAATGCTTATAATCAGTTATTGAGCTCTTTGTGACACAAAAGAACATAAATGTACACATCAGAAGCATTAAAGTGCTGCATAAACTTCTGTCGTCCCCACCTGAGTCCTGATGATGCAAAACTGTCCCATCAATGAGTTTCCTGTCAGTCTGTGTAACGTCATGTTTACTTCTCTTGGTTTGTTTGTAAAAAGTCAGTGTGAAAGAGAACTTTTCTACACTGGGAGGTTGATAAATATGAGCCCTGGTTAGCCAAACAAGGCCAGTGTTGTATTTTTTACTACCACACACTTCAAAGTTGGACATCGTCACTGTAAATTCATATTTTCCGCCTGCTGTTTTCAAGGCGTCCCCCTCCCCTCTGGCCCAGTGCGAGCGATCCCCTCACAGTCCCTTCCAGCCGGGCCCTCTCCACAGCAGCCCCCTGCAGACGCCCACCGTGTCCTCTCCTCAGTCGAGTCCCTGCAGCGCCACAGCCTCTCCCATTGGCCGACCACCCTCCTATCACAACGGACATCACAGGCCGCCACCGGCGCCCCACAAAAGCCCCTTTCAGAGTAAGATTTTACGGCTTTGTGTGTATTAATGCAGTGAGTATGATGTCTGCGTGGAAGTGAAAGGAAAGGTAAGGTATTAAACGTTAAATGTTTGTCTTCAGGTCCAGTCCAAGGCTCCCCTCAACCTCCCAAATACCCAGAGAGCAGCTCCGGTACCATTCGACCTGTGAGTAAACCCACCAACCGTCCGAAACCCAAAGTTTACGATCATATAAATCACCCCAAACATCGTTTTCTGCATTGTATGTTCTGTAAAAAAGGTTTTCATATACGCCGATACCGATAGATACTGATGTGTCTGTGCTAGGCCGATATCAAATCGGCCGGGCTCCAGTTCTATTGAAAGCTGCTTTATTTACAGTGCAATTACAATATGTAAGATGCAGAAACATTTCCATCTGTGCGTGAAAAAATACACATGGATACAGATACACGCACATGTACTTGTAGAAAATAGGTTAATCATAGACATAATAATGATACATCAACTTAAATACATACACAAGTAAAAACGTGATCACATATTACTAATAATTAGTTGTGTTTTAACTGAGCCATTGATTGATGGGTGTTTCCAGGTCCGTGCTGCTCCTCCGCCCCCTAAGCAGCATCCTCGCGGGCAGGTGAAGCGCAGGGAGGAGGTGGAGATCACGCTGGTGTGACGGCGGTCGCACCCTGGTGGTGACGGCGGCTCTGTTCAAACCAGCGGGGACTTCACGGCTCTGTTGCCTCTAAACGCTCTCCCAAAGGAAACTTAAACCCCCTGAAGACGCCTGGAGGCCCGGAGACGCCTTTAACTTTCAACACCTCACAAGGGTCAGGAATATTGTGCCTTTCTCTTACTGTAAATATACTCCTTTACCCAGCGTATGTCTCTGATACAGAGAGCACATATGGTCCTTTTTATTCACAGGTATACATCCTGTTGTCCATATTGTCCACATCTACTGCCTGGACATGAATCATTTTACAGCCCTGACTAAATGTATTGATATCTGCTGTTGATATCTTCAAATATCAGTCCTGGTGTTGGTGTACAAATCCTGTTTTGCTCACAGTAATTGAACTGGCAGATATGATGTTTCTGTGCAGGGCCGAAAAATACAGTAAAAGCTGTTTAAAGGGATAGTTTGGATCTTTTGAAGTGGAGTTGTATGAGGGGCTGTTGCTCTAACCTGACAAAAGGGTAACTTTGGAATCCAATACAGTTCATTTCAATTAAAAAAAAAACCCTGAGGGACAATTGGGGATGGGCTGGGCATACACACAGCTTCATACTGACAAACAATATCTAATCTAGCATGATTCAACAGTCAACCCCATCACATCCCCGTCGTTAGCTAACTAGCTAGCATATGTTAACACATATTATCATGTGATAATATAAGGGAATATTGTGCAACGTGATGCAAACCTGACAAGATGTGCATTGTTTGGAAGCATATGTGGAGATTTTTATTTACAGGGCATCCCATTGGTTATTTGTCATTAATCATTTCCACAACTTAAAAAGAAATAGAAGTTTGGATCAAAAAGGGCAAATGGGCTGTTGCTCGGGCAACTTTAGCCTGGCCTTGTGTACGTCCCTGTTATAGTCACTGTATTACCTACAGTAGTACAGAAGCTAAGCAACGGGCTGCTGTGGACGGGGCCACACAGCAAAACATGAGGACCACCTAAAAAATCAATATCTGTTTAAGTGTACTGTACTCTATATTTAGAATATTTTCACTGCTTTACCTTGCTGTCACTTTATTTTATATTGTCTTTAATCGAAGACAGCCCTAATATATATATATATATATATATATATATACACATACACATACACATACACATATACATGCATGCATGCATATATATATAGTACGCTTAAACTGATATTGACTTTTTAGGTGGTCCTTTTTTTAGGTGGCTAAAATATGTTTTGCTGTGTGTCCCCGTCCACAGCAGTACATTGCTTAACTTCTGTCAGGACTCCTGTCTGTTTCTCCAAACTGGGGGTGTGCCGACCGTCATCTACTGTAGGTAATACACTGACTATGGATAAGTACCTCATACAACCCCACTTCAAACATCCGAACTAATAATAATGATTTAAACCATATCGCACAGTTAATGTCTCACTATATCACTTCCTGTGTGGCTCTTTCGCTCTTATTTTCACAAGCTGTCGAGAGTTTTCACAATTGGATTATTTCTATGCAACAACGTTAAACTTTGTCAGGATATTGTAAACATGAAGCTTCAACACAAAAACCAAAAGTCTGGTTGTCTCCACACTCGATCAAAAAAAAAAAAAAAAACGCCAGCAGGGACGAGGCTGGTCCTCTCCTTGAACACACGTAACTGTACACGGTTACACAAACAAGGGAAAAGTGGCAATTTTAGTTGAGTGATTTGTAATGTCAGTAGGGAGAAGCTCCTAGAAAAGTTGTGATCAAAATAATGGATCCTTAATAATCCTTAAACCCTGCTCCTTATGTTTTCTTTGCACCGAATGCTCAGAAATTCCTAAAGGGAGAAACGTAGTGCGTACATACAGAGTCTAACTTTTACTTTTTTCTTCTCTCTCGTGTTGTAAAATAAAGATCTAGAAATGTTATTATGACAATAATGTTAGCCAGTAAAGGTTGCTGGTGGTTTGTTGAGGAGAAGTTGCAGTCGGTGACAGTTTACACTGAGGTCATGTGCAGTTTAAACACGCCTTTTTAAGGAGGAAACCATCCTGAGCTGCTAGCTGTCCAATTAAAAAGAAAAAAAAAAGAATTAAAAATAATTATACTGTCATAGTGAAGCACTTTTTGATGTCTTCTTACTCCTTTTCAGTATTGTGGACGTTGTTTGTTCAATATTTCTTGTTTTGTTTACCAGCTATATTGGTATGAATACTTTTCTTTTATTGTGTTATTTAGCCTTAAATAGCCGTTATTGTAGTGTCTTTGATTGAGATTGAGACCTTTTGATCGTATTGTTTCTTAAATAGTTTACAGAGAGCTTGGAGATGGATATCTGTACAAATAATAGCACAGCTTTGTTATTGTTTTTTTTTTTTTTTTAGAATTAGGATAAAAACCTATTAAACCTTTTAGTTAAATTTGATCAGAGGAAAAAAGAGATATCTGTCAGCCATGTTGCTGTGTTCTCGTTGATCTCCTTGAGATCTGAATGACATCAAACTTATTTTTGAAGTTTGCATTTACCTTGTTGTATTGAAAAAGAAAAAATATAAAGTCTCTTTTCCCCGAATAGAGAAGTTGTTAACGTGCTACTGGTCGTGACTCCATGTCAAGTCTGAATCTGAGGTGACAAACTGCCCATATTTCACAACGATACCTACACACCAGTGGATGTTTAACTGTATTTATTGTGTACAAATAAATGTGAAATAAAAAAACCCTAAATGAAACAAAACGAACAATACTACGTTTTTTTCTTCCCATGCTGTTGTCTTTGGGTTTTGATGCACTCTGTTGTGTTAATTGCAGGCATGGGACATGTCACGGTTATCCTGGCCAAAATAATTGTGATTCACGATATCCTGATAACCAACGAAATATGCTTCAAACTCTTAAAACGGCACTAAAACACACCAGAATCACATTATCTTACATTATGCTTTGTTGTGACTTTTTTTCTCTAAACATCGCGACTTTACCAGAAACATTACGACTTTTTTTCTTTCAAAACATTACGACTTTTTTCTCTAAACACCATTACTTTTTTTCTCAAAACATTACGACTTTTCTCTAAACATCATAACTTTTTTTATTGTCCCATCCCTGGTTAATTGTTGTGTTGGTGTAATATTGCATGTAGATGTCCACATACTCTAGTTCATGTTGAAATGGAGACTCAACACTGACCTCTGCTGCCGGTGCAAACAGGACAAAAGGTACTTTTTCCCCGCGTGGTTTGGGGAGGCTAGAAGATAAATGTTTTCTTTAAGTCGCTGCACAACAGTGCAGTTCATATTGTCGCTTGTGATCCGTTGGTGTGTCTTCTTTAAAACCAGAGGTTCTCAATCTTTTTTTCAGCTGAGGACCCCTTACAACATAAAGAATATACCAGGGACCCCCTCATATGTCCCTTGGAATAATTTGACTTTTTTACACTCTTATGGTCTTAGTTATGTGAAAGATCAACACAAGAGAAATGTATTAGAAATGTATTAGACATGTATTAAAATATTTGCAGATTCTAAGAGTTATAGAATTATTAGAAAGTAATATAAGAACTATAGGTTTTAAAAAAGAATATTTTATTTTTAAATCAACATTCATTGAACTATGAAGCCTTATGTTGATCATGATAATTTCAATGAATGAATCTGAAAACTTCTAGAATCACTGCTCTAGCACAGAGGTTCCCAAACTTTTTCAGATCAACCCCTAAACTGACAGATTAGACCACAGAAACCCATTTAATAAAATAAGTCAGGGTCTCCCATCATCTGAGTTTTACTTTTGGATCAGAGGTCTCAAACTGCCGGCCCGGGGGCCATTTTTGGCCCCCCTCCTCCTCCCTCCCTGAGACATGATGTTGAAAATGTAATGCACTCCGGCCCGCTAATTTGTTTTAATTTAATTATGTTTTGTAGTTTTTCTTACCAATTTAAAGTAACGAATTTATATACAATTAAAATAAAATCACTCCATTCTTTTTTTTTCTTCGTTTGGTGCAAAAATAATGGCAGAGGTCAAAGGTTGGCACGACTGCCTAGTTTTTGATAAGAAGAGAGCAGGCAGAGATGGTGGAGTGAGCTTTATTTGTTGTAATGGAAATTACAAGGTCAATTTTCACTTTTCAATGTAGTATTTGAACATTGAAGTGGCCCTCCATATGATGAAAATACCAGCAGTGGCCCCAAGTCAATTTGAGTTTGAGACCTCTGGTTTAGAAAATGATTTCTACTATAATTCCATCCATAAGTAACACAATGACAGAATGCATGACTATTATGATCATGGGTTTCATACACTTTCTGTAATAAAACATCTAAAAGCAAAAATCTTATCAAACAAAATAAAATAAAACAAAATGTAAAGAATTAAACAAGTTTGGGGAAATAAATAGGGGGGAAAATGAAAAAATAATAAATACATTTAAAAAATTCAAAATAAAACAATGAAGGAAATAATAAATAAATAAATAAATAAATAAAATATTTTAAAAGAAATAATTAAAAAATGAATAAATACATTTAAAAAAAGAAATAAATGAAACAGAAATCAAAAAGGATAATAGGGAAATTAATACAAAATGTACAAAAAAAAAGGAAATTAAAATACATTTTATCAATTAATGAATGCAATATTATTTTTGGTACATTTAATGGCATATGTATTTATCGAGACAACATATTTTTTCCTCAATATTATTAATTCATTATTTTGTTTTGCCTTTATTTAATTATTCTAAATTTATTTTTAAATGTATTTACTCATTTTTAAATTATTATCTTTATTTATTTATTCGCCCTCCCTATTTACTTCCCCAAATGTATTTATTTCTGCATATTATTTTTTTGATGTGGGCAGCGTCTGTCCTCCATAGAGGGGGTCCCCTTTATATTCTCTAAGGGGTCCTTGGCTGAAAAAAGATGGAGAACCTCTGGTCGAGTACATCCCTGCTGTATTCCAGTATTTCCAGGTTTACAGTTACAGGCCAAAAGTTGGGGGTGAAAGGTCAGGGCGGTGCATTTCTCACAATGATGCAGGTGCACTATTCAGCTCCAGTCAGCTGCAGCACATGGACATCCACCCCGTCACTCAATTAAGAACGCCGATCAACAAACACACACACAGATGCGTGCATTCACATGCACTTGATGTCGTGACCACTCCTTGGACCCCGTGTAGTTGGGGTATTCTCTTACGGAGCTGGGAATGGGAGCGAGGAATCCGAGCAGCGCTGCCGTCCCGGGGACAAAAGGCAGCGTGGCCCCGGGGCTCGGGCTAAGGAAGCTCCAGGTTCGGCCCCTGGACCTCGAGGTCCTTGAGGAGCTAACCTTAAACAGCCAGGTGTTCCAACAGGAGGGACTTTGTGGACCCGTCGCAGCACTCGGAGGTATGGAGAGTACAGTCTGTTGTTGGTCTGTTGCTTTGTGAGGTTTTCATCAGGGATGCACCGATTGTGAAATTCTGGGCCGATACCGATGTTTAAATTTGGCTGATAGCCGATGCCAAAGTTTGTTTGTTTAGGGTTTTTTTTCGTTATTTATCCCCCTTTTGTGCCAGGGAAACAAAGAAATGATTAAACAAAATAACTGAACTGTTTTAAAGTCATTCAGCCCTTCATAATATGATCTTTCATATGAAAACGTTTTGTTTTTTTCTTGAAAAATAACTGCTTCAAAAGCCTTTTTAACCTTTTAATACAACATTTAGCCGGCGCAAAATCGATGCAAC
>JAOVVB010278496.1:0-49754 GCA_028570985.1 Heterobranchus longifilis | reverse complement strand
CACATATATACACATGCATACATACACAATGAATAGAAAAATAAGAACAAACAAATTAGATAAAAAATAAATAAGATCAACTACATTGTAATGTTAGTGCACTGCCAGTCATTGTGATACAATAATCGTTTTATCTCGATTATCTTTGTTTTCATAATCGTTGGAAGCCAAAATCGTAATTGGAAATAAAATGTGATTAATCGCCCAGCACTACTGGATATACTCTCATAGAAAAGTGCTCTGGAGTAGGAATTAAAAAATGCTGAAAGTGCTTGAAAATGTATATAAAGTATAAAACTAAAATCAATTGTGATTAGGAGTCAGTTGGCATTTAAACATGAGGTGGGACGACATATGAAGCTATCGGAGCTGTGAGCTAGCCTGGTGGAGCTCAGAGGGGCTTAACCAGCATTGACTGTACATTCAGGGGGCTTTTCACACCAATGCCCTAATAGCTCTCTGGGGAGCGGCAAATACAGCAGAAAAGACCGAAACCTTGTTGACCTCGAACGGACCTGCATAAACAAGCATGATGGGATAGGGCCCTCCCTCAGCTGCAATCACCACGCTGTCGCCAATCTGGCTGCTAGCCAGCAGGAATCCCAGCATAGTTAACGGCAGAAAACCAAACCTGGCAACCAGAATTTAGATTCAGCATGTTAAACGCTGCGTTCTTCCCACGTTCATGGGAAGAACACCCACAGTCTTAGAGCAGTACACTCTTCCACTCTGAGCTCAGTGTGCAGCCCACCTGTGTCAGAGGTAACTTTAACCTGCGGGACAGCATAGCTCTTGCCCCCCCCCCACATTGTGACTGCAGGCTAGTCTCAGGCGGCCGGATGAACTCTGTGTTTCACGCCTCAGTGACAGTGAGACAGTGTGACCCCGACCCTGGCTGGCAGCACCTGCCATCAGTCATCGGCCAAATGAAAACATTTTCATGGTGGGGGGGGGGAGCAGCGTGGCCCCTTTCTGTACTCCTCCCCTCCTCTACCTCACCACACTTCCTTCTCTCTGTCTGCACCCCCCGTCCCCGCTTCTTCTTCGTCTTCTTCCCCCTCCGCTTCCCTGTCCTGCTCTCCCGCCCGCCTTACAGGCACCTGTCAACACACGGTCTTAACACAGACACACACGCACACCCAGTGGACCATGTGGAAGAGGGCAGGGGGTTCAGGAAGAATAAACTTCCTTCTCTGACCTTCAACACGACTCCTCCCAGACGTTGCCGTGAGGGAGGGAGTGGGAGAGACAGGAAAAAAAGAGGGGAAGGCAAGATGGAGATGCCAGACAAGGACAAATACTCACCACTGGTTTCATTGTTGGAGTCCTGGGCTTCCACTATCAAAGTGTAAGACCTCTGAGGAAGACAAGACAAGACAGATACAAGGAGTGTTAGCCAAGAGCAGGATCATCCATCACTGTGATATAAAAAAAAAAAACTATAAACATCACCAATGATAAATTACCACGGAGCAGTTAACAGCCTTTTGTTTGTTATAGGGTTCGGTATGAGATTTGCCACAAGATTTAACAGTCTCAGAATATGTCATACTTTTACAGTTATTTATAGTTAAACAATTATTTATTATTATCAGTTATTATTATCAGTAATGACCCTTAAAGGAATGAAAACAAAAGGGTTTTTATGGTTGAACAAATACTACATTATTATTGAAACCATTTTTAGAGTGGAAGTATGGATAAAAAGTCTCCTTTTGAGAATAAATACAATATTTTAACACTGTAGATAAGCAGATGTACACAGTATAATAACAGTCAATTTTCATACAACAGTATACCGTAAAATTGGTATATCGCAGCAACCCTAGTTTGTTGGTAACCATGACAAATAATTTGGACCAGATTCCCATACATTTCCCCTTATCACTGTGCATTTTTGATACTTTGACAACATAAATCACTTTCAGCCCTATTAATCAGGTTCAGGTTTGATTTTAAATAAACAAAAGGGATGATCATATTTTCTTTTGTAAAATGTGTCGTTTTCAATACTCTAAAAAACTAAAAACAAATCCAAATCCACAACTTTCCAGTTTCCCACGGCCTCACCAGCTAATGAAGTTTCATGTCATTGAGTTAGCTTACAACGAGGCCTAGGACAGAAGCTGCTAACTGTTAACTTCTAACAATGGTCCTGTTGATCTGATTAAGACAGGATAAGCTCGCGGTGGTGCAGAGGTCTCTGCATCTCAACGATTAGGATGACAGACACATGGGCAGTGGTCTGGTCTAGCTGGACACCCACCCAGCAGGAGGGTGTCTGATGCACCAAAAACCAGCCACATATAGCAGCGCTGCTCTGAACTAGGGATGAACAATCAGAATTTGATCTAAATCACATATAGCCGAGAGGGCTGTGCTAAAAAAAAAAATCACAATATATCGCAACGTACTCTTTGCTGATACGCATATCGATACAGATGCTACTGTATCGATACAGCAGCAAATACTGCAAATATTTGCATTTATTAATAACTCTGGGATTAGAAAGAGAATATTTTACTTTACTTTTAAGATCTCTGTGGGTTTAAGTGTTTTAAGTTGTGTGATAATTAAGAACAGCTGTTAATTAATAATAGTAAATTCTGTGTCGGACATGGTCATAATTCAAAATCAATGTTGTGTATTGCAATACGCATCATATCATGGCCTCTGTATCGTGATACATATTGTATCGTGAGGTTGAAGACAATCTCCAGCCCTAATAGCTGACTGCAATTTTCACATTGCAGGAGGCACAATATTTGTTAAAGGCAAAATGTGTCAAGATAGCATTCATTAGGTATTGTGGTTCTGCAGAAATGCCCTGGCCTAGAAATCATATTCTACAGACTTAAAAAAGAAAAAAAAGTCTCACTATGATCATTACCATAATTTCCTGAATCATATCGCAATTGCAATATCAGTCAAAATAATCACAATTAGATATTTCTTCCAAATCGTGCAGCCCGACGCTGGACTAATGACTACAATAAGTCAAAATAAAACAAATAGCACGTAGAAAAGCATGCAGCAATGCCAGAAATATGTCTTCATCTCAGCCACGGTAACCTTGCTCTCTTTAGAAAGTGTTTTCCACATATTTATAAAATGAGGTAGTGAGAGAAGTCAGTGGATGATTTCCAGTGTTCTGAGAAAGCACACAGTCAGTTCTGTTTCACAATATATATATGGGATTTTCAATTTGATGCTAATTTATACATCTCTAGTGTAAATAATCAAGACAAAAGTGCTTAAGGACACCGCTATAAAAGGCAAAGTCAAGACAGGCAGAAAAACGAAGAGGCAAAAAAAAGGCCTATGTGACGGATGGTGAGGAAGAAAGGCAGAAAAGCAGAGAGAGACTGAATGAGTGCTACACTCTGGAGGGCCTGTCTTGATTTCAGCACTCCCAAAAACGCTTTGTCTGATTCAGGGTCGGTAGCGCTCACACCAATATCAGCTTACACATTCGCGCTGCCCTGTGCCACAGTCATGAGGGAGCGAACAATGTGTGCCTGCGAGCGCGCATGACAGTCAGAGAGAAAGTATGCGATTGTGAGAAAGTGTAATCCACTTACAGTGCTGGAGCATCCACTAGAAAACACCTACTTGTTATTATTCACACACATGCTTGCCCCTAGCAGCGCTGCGTGGAGGCATTTCAGAAATTCTGTGTTGCCACTATGGCCTTCTTTGCTGCGATGACTTCATGGTAAACAAAGCTCAGTCGAAGGAAACCCCCTGTTCACTTTCCACAGAAAGAAAAAAGAAAGAAAAAAAAGGAGGTATGACTCACTCCTGGGCCTTTTCTCATGGTTTCACCTTGTTTTGTCAGCCATTCAACTTTCCATTTTTCCAGGAGACATTTGTCTCATCATGTGCCAGTTTTTCATTGCAATCAGGGCAGCTATTATTTGAAATGCAGTTCTCATCATGCAGTAACGCAGGCTTTACTGTGTATATCCTGACACACAATTGGCTGCAATCACTTGACGCAGAACTCGAGTGCGTCAGTTGTAATGTGATACCTATTTACCTACGACTACGACCCAACCTACAGCTAATTATATTAACACAGCTAGTTATATTAACACCAAGAACAAGAGTTCTCTGGCACCGCCTGTGTCAAACTCTGTTGCTAAAGAGCTTTAGCATTAATTTCCCATTAGGGAAGTCACTGTGATGATTCCAGCCTGTACAGCTGCACTTGAATGCATCATTCCAGTATTTGCATTAGAGCTTCAATGAATGCTCAACTAAATGATTAGTTGATAGACAGAAGGAAAAACATCGTGAAATATTTAGATAATCAGTAATTTAAGTAATTTTTCATATAAAAATGGCAGAAAAAACTGTTTTCAAATATGGAGATTTCCTACTTTTCACTGTTTTATATCATATTAACCTGACTATCGTTGAGTCTTGGACTGAAACCAAGACATTTAAAGACATCACCTTGGACTTTGAGAAACTGGGACGGACATTTTTCACTATTTTCTGACATTCTCGACCAAAACATGAATCGATTAATCAAGAAAATAACTGTCACATTAATAATAACTAATGAAAATAATCATTAGTTGCAGCCCTAACCTGCACTCCCACCTGCACATAGTTTTGAAACATTTTTGGGTTGGGGCAAATCTATTTGAGAGATCCACCCAAAACAATTCCCGCATATATGACACAGCACGGTGAGCTCATCCTAAAAACGGGAACTCGAATGCAACATCACTGAATGCACATGATGATTATCCCTCTCCTGAAATGTTAATATTAGTCACCATTGCAACATTAAATTGACGTAGTTGTGACTATAATGAGAAGTAGAAGAAGGCGTAAAAAAAGAAAAAAAAACTTGACTAGAATTTGTGTTCTACTACAGTTAAGTCTTCCCTTCAGTGACCCTTCAGTGACCTCTCAAAACAATCAGCATTTTTTAACGGCACATTATCAGTTTACAGGCAGTTATATGAGGAGCAACAATGGATCACTGCCAAGTGAAAACATCAAACAAGCCTGGTTCACCTGCTACACAACAAAACTTCACAGTCACACTGTGTTCAGGACTGATGAAAAAAATAATAATCATTATATCACTTTGTGGTGAACGGTTGTCAAGAGGAATCAAGTTTACGGGATATTGGCTGATTCCTTTAATGGCAGGTCTACAACAAATATAACACACCCATATCTTGAACGACTTGGACTTGCCTCAACATGGAAGCTATTGCAGCATCACCACAGACTGATCACATATTAGTACACAAACATGACTATGACCCACACCATAAAAAAATGTAACTAAACTTTAAAACATAGTGGCCTTGGATAACAATGTATACCATTAACCTAGTGTCTGAAAGTTGCTGTTCACATCAAGTACACACACAAACACACAGGCTCTGTATTATCCAACATTAATTGTCATAGTGGCTTGATCTAACAAGTAGCCTCGCCATTATTGGGATGTTTAGTTCCAGACCAAATAACTGCTTCCAGAAAGTGAGATACTGCCTGACTCCTCGTTCACTAACACCCCGTAACTCTCCAGCGGTTATCAGCTTGGAACCGTCTGCCACTGCCAGGTTCACTTTTCCCAGGCTCCCAGCTGACTCACAACTTCTCTTTGAACTACAGAGCTCGCGCACACACACATGCGTGCACATGCACGCACATGCACACACATACACACGTCCAAGTGCAATAAGTGTGGCCATATGTCTTCTTATCTTTCCTGGCCAAGCAGACACTCTCCAACAGACAAGTAACATAAGCGATAAAGATCATTCCAGTTCGAATCACAATGACTTGCCAAAGAACACTACTGAATCCTCTCAGTAGGGGAATTTTTCCAATACGGACACACACACACACACACAGGCCTCTCATCGTTAAAATTGAGCCATCTGATGTACCATAGTCTTGCATAGAAAGACCCATCTCCACAGCGACGTGGAGATAGGTCTGGATCCAGTGTGTTTTGACTCTTGGATAGGGGGGGAAAAAAAAACTTTTTTTCATTTCTTTTAAACCAATCACAATCGTCTTGGGTGGTGCTAAGCCCTGGATATAGCGACAGTGCTTCTGCAAAATAGTGTCGGGGGGGGGGGGGGCTTGTTTTGGTGAAACATTTACATGAAAATGTTGAAAACATTCTTTGTAGATCTTTACAATCATTAAGAACAGAGCAGGCCTGCCGTATTGCACAATCCTAGACTAGATGTTCCATTATAAGGTAATCTAACAAAATAAAAATAAGAGTCTCACGGAATAACGGGCAAAAGCCAAAGGTCTGAATAAAGGCAAGGCCCAATAGATTAGACCGGTCTAGGCCGACACTAAGCACACAGGAAATGTAAACAGTCCAGTCAAAGGGATGTTGACCTTCTGTATCAGTTTTCCTGAGTCAATCACTTCAATAGTATCAAACTTAGATCTAACCAATGATTAGGACTACTAGGTAACACACCCGTTTACCATAAAACCCAGGCTCTGTTATGAAAAGACGTCTCTTATAAATCACCTTCAAAGCCACACAGACTGCACTGGTGGACTGGGAGGGAAGGAAGGAATGTACTGGCAAGAAATGGAGAAAGACCGTACAATCAACAGCTTATTAAATACAACCTGTAAGTACGTCAGCCCGGGGACACGACAGAACCTCACCCCGACTAAAGAATCTCACCATTTGCCAGCTAAAACAAGAAACTGATTTTGGATCTCTTGCAAGGCAAATGAGATCAAAACATGAACCCGGGACAAGGAATCAAAGTCATAATGCATTTAACTAAACAAGCAGTCAGTTATCTGTCATTTGCAAGAGTCACTACTAACCAACCAAAAAAAAAAAAAAACAGGGCACAGGTGACCCCCAATTAAATGCATATTTTATGCACGTCACGCTTTCATACAACTTGGGAACAGGTGTGATAAGCAGCGAAGCTTCAGAAGCCATTATGTAACGTCACACTGACACAACACTGCAAGTACACTGAAAAAGTCCTTGCAAGACAGGGTGAGGTAGGGAGGGAAAAAAAGAAAGAACACGTTTCTTTTCCCTCTTTCACTTGAGTAATTTGCACTTAACTGCCACATCAGAGCAGACTATATAAAACAAACATGTCATTACCCCACAGCTGCTGGCAGCGCTTACACTCGAGGCTGAGCGGACTATTGTTCTGCAACTCACCTGATTCCAGTTCTCAGACTGCTTTGATTTGTCAACAAATCAATCACGGTGATGCCTACATGTCTGAGAAAACACGCCAGCACAGTGTTACGTGAAAGATGGAGGAAAATTACGCTATTAAATGGGAGCATAATTAAATCTGATTTGAGCATAACTACAGGTTCCGGGTCAACAAAGGCTTGAGATGCAAAACAAAAGATTACTCAAGAAAGAAACTAGTTGGGAAGTGAGCAGATAAAAGCTCAATGTAACCTCTAAATGTTGACACAATCCAATTAAGAAAGGTCTTCTCTTTCCTTGTATATGTGCAACATGGGCAAATATGCTGAGGTGGCCATAGAGGCAAGGTCACAGTTTGCCTGAGAGCCAACTTCACCACTGCTGAGTCTACTACAACTGCTTCCTGTTGCTTGCCCTGCACTGGCATTACAGCTGCACTGCCTCTATTATGCTCTGTAATCCTCACTGTAGTCACTGAGGGCACACCATTGTCCTTGCTTGATACACTGTGAGGGCCCTCACTTCTCTGTGGAATAAAAGCACGAAAGCAGACATTGGCGAATCCATACGGGGCTCTAAAACAACGATGCGCTGATGTTTAAAGATGTTCAGCCGACGGGCATTCAGACGGATGCCTCCCGGCTCTTGCCCTACCTGATCTAAGCACATGTGTGTAGCCTCATTAAGTGCAGCAGTTACTGTGGGTGGCAAGGTTAAAGCGATGAAATGCCTGGGGTCCAACCGAGCGTGACTTAAACAAAGCCCTTGGCCTGGACAAGAGGCCAACTTCATGCAGCTCACAAGAGAGGATGAAGGGGGGGAAAAAAAAAGCTTCATGAACTCGGAGTACCCAACAACCCAGTTGCACCACACTGCCATCTGTCCACAACAGCCAATCAACTGATGAAAAGGACAAAGAGTGATATCATACCTAACCTGACGATTGTTAATGTGCACTGAAGTAAAGCACTTGAAGTGAAGGATGAGAGAATCTAACGAGCCGCTCTGTTCTTTCCCAAATCTCAGCATGGCTGCTCCGAACTCCTGTTTTCTACGAGTTGCATTAAATTATCTAAATGTGATTTTCTTAATTGTTACACTTAACTACACAGCACATAATTTTCTACAAGTTTCACTGCCAATATAACTCCCTAGTTTTGCCCTTAATGACACGAACATCCTCCATTAAGTCTAGGACATGTAGGCCATTTAGTATACATTTTTATCAATATGTCAGAAAATAAATGAGTAAAGCAAGTCTCAAACTTGAAATGGCAGTTTCATTTCAATGTCAACAAGTGCTGTTTTCAAATAGGGTGGATTTTCAACCAGTAAGATGAAACTAATCTGGCTCCGAGCGTTCATGCCAAGTTAGTGCTGCCATGGCGTGAACATAAACAGAAACCTTTGTCTTTTAAAAAAAGGTGTGAGGCGCCAGTGTCTAAGTGGAGAGCAAATAAAAAATACAGACCATATCAAATTGCATGCTACCCTGCTGAGAACATTGTTTAACTGGCCATCAGATCATAGGGAAAAACACAAATCTAAATGATCTGTCGTGCCCCACAGGTAACATAAACATAAAAATGTACAACTTCAAAAGAAATCACACATGATTTTCCAGTTCTTTTACTTATTCGGGCTGTTTGAGGCCACCACTGCTTGAAATTACAACAGAACTTGCATCAAGATTGCAGTAAAAATAGCCTTGATGTAATTGGACACACACATACCAGCGGACTGTGCCTTTTCACCCATCAGGCACAGTGGAGAAGTCTGCGGGCCAAGCTGTGGGGCCAGTCAGTCTGTGTGCACAGTCCTACTTTTTTTCACTACATCGAAATGTGCTCCAGCATGGCAAATCATATCTCTCACAGAGCTACAACTCTCCCACAGGCCTGTCAGGCCCATTTATTTACTCTATGAAGAAGAGCTGACACTTGAGGAAACCAGAAAGTGGGCTTTCACTCTGTGGAGTTACTGAACTGTGCAACATGAGCAGCTGCCAGGGAGGCAGAGGAGGAGGAGGAAATCTGGGAGAATGCAACTTTTTTTTTTTTTTTTACTTTTTATTTGTTGAATCAAACCAGACACACACACACAAACATTTACGAGGAACATTGTAAAAAGTAGTAACCAACTGCTTTATGGTGGAGAAAATAAACTAAAATGGATCTTTCTCTTGAAATACTTGATTTTTTTTTATTCTTATTGGTGGATGTTTAGTGGTTTTTTAACTATAGGTCATAAGCTACTCCCCTTTTTAGAGCCCCCACTGCATTCTGAACACTGAGGTTTTATGATGATCTAACATGCAAAGCAGTTTTAACACCCTATTTATATTAGGCTGCTATTTATACAGAATAGACAGGTCTAGGACTATTAATGGAGAAAAATACCTGCACCTGGTTAATTGGTGCAGATAATGGAGGAGACCAGGGGGTCCTTCCTCAAAAGGATAATTCACAGAGCTAACTACCAAAAGATCCACTTTTCAGGGAGAATGACTGACGGACAGTAATTGCACATAACTGCCCTGCAAACAAAACATTTGAGAAACAAGGAAAAACGAGAGAAAGACGTTTTTTAAAGTCTCCAACTCACCGGCCATGCAAAACTGAAGGGCAAAACTATCCTGGATTTGTCATTCCTGACCGAGCTCTTGAAAGAAAAGGTATTCCCTCCGAGGACAGGCGTAGATCCCATTCCGAAGCTGCAGGGCCCTGCAGCAGAAACTCTCGACTGGTATTCCTTCAGGCAAACTTTGAAAAACGTATCGCACTCGTCCCGTGTGCATTTTCTATCCGCCGTGTTCCGCGTGCCATCACAACACATGCCGTTCAGCAGCTCTCCGTTAACATTGTGCATCGATAAGATTTGCAACTCGAATTGTCCCGATCCCTCTGACACCTGTTGAGGACACAAGAGTGAATGCAATGGAAAACTTTGACCTCATTATAATAATTTTTTAAAAGTTGCAATAAACTACCGCTGCTACCACTCATTAGCTTATTTGCACTTGCAGCAAGCTAACTGGACATTTGCATGAGGCATGGTTACATGTAATGTTAGCATAGCCGTGCACATTAAAAAAAAAACGCGACACACAATCAAAATGCATCCACACAGCTGAACTGATTGACCCTTCCCGCGGTTTCCCGCGGTTTTAATCCACGTACCTTGGCCAGAAAGCAGAGTAAAAAGGCAGCAACGACTGAGCCCCGTCTCAAAATCATGCCTCCGGACTGCTGTTGCCACTCGTTTGTTAGTAGTCGTCTGGCCGACCCACGGCTCCAGAGCTCTCCTCTGGTTTAAACATGCACGAGTGGGAAACAACACTTTGATGAGCGGAGCACAGGTTCCCGATTCATAGAACAGCTCTTCCTGGTATATGTCCCGAAACCGCTCCGAGCGTCTGCTTCTTCTTCGTTATCCGACAGTTTCCCCTTGTTGGTGAAGAAAGTTTACACCGTGGCCATGCGGCAGCCGAGCCCACTGCTGACTGACTGACTGCTGGCCCGAGCTGGAGCTGGATACACAAGTTCAACAGAGAGGGAGTGTCCGCGGGGCCCCGGGCCTCCATATTCATGAGCAGGGCACAAAGGCCACGCCCCCTCTCACATTATGAGGACTATACAGTCTATGTATGAGGATCATACACTCAAGATTGCACATAAGCACTGTTTGGCAGTGGTGTGGTGGAAAATAAAATGGGAAATAAACTATGGCCTGCAGTCATATTGATAATCGTAAGTCATTACAACCACAAACTTACATTAATTAGATTTTCAGAAAAACATCAATTTACCTTCAAAGGGGGCATATTATGGTGATTTTCAGTTTCATATTGTATTTTGGGTTTCTACTAGAACATGTTTACATGCTTTAATTAAAAAGAAAGCATATTTTTTCTCATACTGTCTGAATATAGGCTACATAAGATACAATAAGATTCACATGTTACAGCAGCACAAGAGTTTAGAAAAGACAAAATACAGGGGAAAAGTGACTGAGTAACAAACAAAGAAACAGATAGTAATACAAGTCATATACATAGAATAAAAATAGAATGACAATAAAATAGAATGAAATTAAACAAAACATTTAATAAAATAAAATAGCCGGCACAGTTTCTGAATATGGGCTGTGTATTTCTCTGTCGATTGAACGTTTTGATATTTTCCCAGTATTTATAATAAGAGTTAATTTGCACAAACAGATTAAAAAAAAGCATTCTTAAAATGAATGAACCATCTGTTAGATTGATATCGGTGGTATCAGTTTTGGAAATTAAGTCTTCACATAGCACCTTTACCTGCTTTATAACAATAAGAAAAAAGACATGGAAATCTCATTTCAACAATATAGGACCTTTAAAAGACCATATCTTCCTACATCCTGCATTAATTGCAAACTATACTCACCACAATGTATGCAATTTTTTTTTTACCTCATAAAGATTTATGTCAGCTTAAAAGATGGGTAGACTGAGTTTAGCTGGTTCTCCTCTACATTTGTGCCATTAGGTAACATGCTAAATCATGTGGACTGCAAAATGAACCTGCATCAAGGCCAGTAATGGCTGAATCAAGGGCATTTTGTTGAATGCATGGTATGCTATTCATCTTTCCTTGCCTTGGATAAAGAACATTTAATTCAATAGTAGAAAAATGCTCAATAAAAGCACATTTTCAGCATATTTTTAGATTTCAAAAATACTTTAACTTAAATTTTTGGAATTTAAATAAACATTGGAAGTGAAAGCTAACAACATGATGTTGTCAGGAGTGCACACAACAGTGCCCCAGAGTGGCAGACCTGCAGGTTTTATGCCTGCCTGAGGAATGTCACACATTTTAAATGACTTGCAAGCTAAGGGTGTTTCAAACAATCAACACATAGTTTATACCAGGATGGATATTAGTCTGAATGAGATCCCATGCTGACCAGATTTATAGCTTAAACACAGAGGAATAGGCTGACAGACTGCTGAAAGATATCATTTCCTCAGTATCCTTTTGGTGTCGAAGGGCAATTGCGGCCGGGTGTAGGGCCTACCTCTGCAAGAAGGTAATCTGTGAACTGGATCACTGACTACACACAGACACACACACACACACACACACACACACACACGCAGACATTCATATGCGAGGATGGGAACCCCCTCTGCCCCTGTGGTTAGTGATTTGTGTGGACCAATTACACAGGTCATGCAATGGGTCACAATCAAGGAAACACAGTTGGGAGCTGTGGCATTGCAGAGAGAGGATCGTATCAATCAGTAACTATGTAATGTTTCACCATCACACTTTATAGCCGTTTATGAGGGTGTCACACATCTCTCCTGTATGTGTTTGGACCTGATAAGCAGAAAGGTCTGGCATTTTTTTTACTATTTTTGTAAGAAACCGTACAAGTAACCAAGGTCTAGTTCACTGTTTTCACTGAAGCAGCAAAGCAAATAGCTTATCTTATCTTTAGTTTAGATGCCTCAGTGACACGAAGATGTGTACAATAGCTTCTGTCTTTAGAGTCTCGAAATACCTTGTTTATTATAGTAGGTATAGAATCGGGCTGACATGTATTTATATTCAAAGAGGGAAGCTTCTAAGTGTTATTTCCAGCATGTTAAATCACTGCTGTCAATATTCAGATGTCACATTTCCTGTGGTTGAACTTCAAGATGAAAGGTATGGCTTCCTCTCCGCCCGCCTCAGTCGCTGAACTGATAGACATCTCAGGTTACAGGCCTCATTGAAATGCTCTCTCTGGGTAATTAGGGTTAATTGGAGACGTTTGTAACCCTAGGGAGCTTTTTTTTTTCTTGTCTTGATGGCAAAAGCCAAAATTAAGTCTAGAGATTGTAGATAGTTTGAGGAAGGGGGGGTGGGGGTGCCCCGTCTGCTGTGCCCCCATGACCTGCCCAGAGGTGATGCTTGTGTTGGGTTGATGATAGGGGTGGGGGAGAGTGGTGCTGAATGCTGAATGTCAATGAAATAAAAAGGACTATTTGACATATAATTCTGCTGAATTAATCTATTGGTCAGCAAGAAACAAGATTTCTACAGCCTGTTTTTTCTGAGAGAAAATGTCTGACTTGACCATGAGTTTCACCACAACATTAACCAAAAAAAGGTTTTTTCCTGTGTTTACACATTTATATAAGATGTACAAAATTTTAGGGCTGCTCGATTATGGTCAATATTCACGATTTAACACGATTACTCACTGACTTTGGAAACGTTGCGCAATTATTGAACCAACAGTGAATTTTCTTGAACTTTAAATATAATTCAACTGAAAAACAAATAAAAAGATAAATGTAAAAAAAAATGTAAAAAAAAAAGATAAACAAAATAAATAAAAAATATTTAAACAATAATAAATAAAAATAAATTAGACAAAAATAAATGACATCAAATATGTTGGAACATTAGTGTATTTCCACAACCTACTGAAAACTATACTAAACATGTATTCAATATATAAAAATAATAAATAAATAAAAATTAGATCAAATATGTTGTATTGCACTGCCACAATCTACTGAAAACTCCTAAACATATATTCAACATATTCCAGTCAGTAACTCAGCGAAAATGGGCAAAATCACACGGCTGTAAAGGAAAGGGAGTGCACTGGATTTATAACACAAGACAAAACAAGCAGAATAATCATTTTATCTCATTCTTGCTTTCATAATTGTTGGAAGCCAAATAACATTTGATTAATTGCCCAGTCCTTCAAAATGGGCATACACAATTTTTTAAAAGTGGTTTTTTTTTAAAATGGATGTTATATCTATTTATTTTTATTTTTTTGCAAAACCTATTTTGCACAAAGGACGAGGAAGGATGCCTCCGTGCTTTATCCAGCTCTTCCACTTGACTGCCAGTTTGCCCGACTATCATGCAGCTACTAGGTATCCGAGCAGCGTGTTCCCTGTAAGCATGGTCTGTAGTCGTCATGGAGCACAGACAGGGTTTCTCCTCTGAGGCCATGGTGCTAATCTCCTGCAGCCTTAATGTGATTATGGTAATGATCACACAAATGACCCCTGGGCTTTGGGGGGATCCGTGGTTCACACATCCTCACACAGCGGCTGCACAGGCGCTGTGACTCCACTGGCCCGCATACGAGACCACCAGACTGAGCCAGTCCTGGTGGCCTGCCCCTGTTCTTCTGTCCTCGCTGGGCTTGGAAGAGTAGCGTGAATGACCAAATAAATTCCAGCCAGTAACAAAAGAGCTGAACGGCCATGAGAGAGATGGATATCTTTTGTTGTCTGACACTCAATGCCGTATTCCAATCCAATTACCTCAGCCTTTTGCAACCCCTCCTATCGCAGTGCATGGCATTGAAGCCTGCCTGAATTCAGACTCGGACCCTGAACAAGAATGTGGTGGATTAGGTGCTTAGTGAGCATTCCCTTCCCCCCATACCTTTACTAAAAATCTGTGGTGCACTCTCTCCTAAAAAGATTTACAACTACCGGCCTTCTATTTAAATTTTATCCCATTTGTTTTAATGTCATTATTGTCTGGCTCCCAAAGACAAAGAACAGAATGATTTCCTCTTGTATTCTTATATGCAAAAAAGACTTGGCTGTGTTGCATCAACAAGGACTTCTTTTGTGGACAGTCAACAGTGAGAAACAAGAAAGCACCGTGTGACAGAATAAAGGCAAATTAACTTTTCTGCATCAGGGCGCGGTGGAAGTGACGTGTATGCCAGCTGTCACACCTCTTCTGTTTCCAGTAGAGACTGCAATGTGGAGCAAGTTTAAAATCCCCCTCCACTCAAACATGTGATTTGCTTTTTGTTGCCTCAGGTGTTTGCCCTTCACTGTGCAGAATGATGTATACACAGAGTTTGACACTAAAAGGTTGTCTTCACATTTATCTACAGAAGAGAGAAAGTTTCTCTGTGCTCACCTTAAATCTGAGTTTAACATGTCGACATATGAGATGATTAGGTGACATCACAACTAGTTTGGAAGCCAGTCCTGGTCTGGTCTTGTATAGCCAGGCCTATCTCTACAACACTGGAGAATGGTCTGGCCGTATGATTTAACATTCTGCTATAGGGGGAAAATGCTCTGGCTTATTTGTATTTCTTTAAACCCATCAGAATCGTCTTGGGTGGTGCGAAGCCACGGATGCAGCGACAGTGCTATTGCAAAATAGATAGCGGAAGGGGCCTGACATCTGGTGCGTCAGGCTTCATACCTACACCGTACATCCAGCAAGCCAGACTAATCACGGTTCAATAAATCAGACAACGTCACGCAGGCAGGCGCACGCACACTGGTTGCAGAAAAAAAATCAATGGTATTCTGTTAATAATAAAACATAATTGTGCTAGCTAGCTTTTTTCTTTTCCAGTGTAGGAGTGGTGTTTGTATACAGATAATTGGACCATATGCAGCGTACACAAGTGTGATGTGGAAACTTGTGCAGATACACTGACCATGAGCTTTTCAGTAAAGTAGGAGACATCTTGCATCCAGCAGTTACACTTTTGAAATGAAAAATATTTGCATATTCATAGATGTGGGATTGTTCAATGAGAGGAGCATATATCATTTTAAGAATTTTTAACAATATAATTGAACTGTTTGTGGAAGAACCAGGTTATTATTCAAAGCAGAGTATTTTCAAATGTCATGAAACATGTCTGAAGGGGATCTTTAAAATATGCTGAGTGATCTACAGTTATTTACAGTTTCTGTTTTTGTCTTGTTTTTTTTGCACTATGTGAGTGGACACAGCTGCAACTTCATTGTGCAATAACGAAATCTTGATCTTGATTTACAGTAATCCAGTGGTGGAATAAGTGAACTAAATTACCTAATTGTTTATACAGCAGTTAAAACTGGCCCCATGACCAGCTACAACAGTGAAATGCTGCTTATTGATGCATAAGCATTCATAATGTAATTTTCTACTATATACCAGTCAGCCGGGCAGATTTTCTGCAAAACGAGTGCTTTTAATACTTAGTAAATTTAGCTGATAATTCTTCTGTGCTTTTACTTATGTAGAAGTGCAATTATTTTAGTTGTAATGGAGTATTTTTACAATGTAATGTCGGTACTTCGAGTACTTTTTCCACCACTGTAGTAATGCTAAGCAGAAATACAGTTTTGTCTAGTGAAGTTGTTTCCAGTGAAAACTCCATACTCGCCACATTTGCCACTCTTCATAACAAAGTGAATAAAAGAATATACTGTAAACACAATCGCTACAGGTTTATAGTGAATGCACGACATGGCCTAGTAATGTTAGACTCCTCTAGTTGGTGCTACGGCGATCAACAGCTAAAATCTACGATGAGCTATATATCATTGAAGTATCATGGTGGGAAAGCCAGAGACGTGCAAGCATAAAGAAATAAAGTGAATGAGTGGATTTACATAGTAAAGTCAGTCCATCTGCGTGTGAGTGACAAATGTGCGAGGTGAAGAAGCACATCTGAGGAGGACACTGTGTTCAGACCACTGCATGAAGGGAGGATCTCTCTGTAGTTCAGAGTTCGTCCCATTTAAAGTATCACAGTGTTTACATGGCGTGTTTATGGGAGCTGCTTTTACAGAACGTGTCACAGATGGTATCAGCAATCGGCGCTCAGATAAATATTATTTTCCACTGTTAAAGGTGGCCGCTTTGTTATTTTCAACATTTATTCGAGAGCCCGTTCTGTGAGGTGATGGTATTTTGATGTCTGAGTGTGTTTGTGGTAAGTACCTCAATGTGGTTAGTGCACGGGGAGTCCAGCTGCTCTGTGAAGGTTAAGTAAAAATTGGATTATAGAGGGTTAGGTTAAGAGCATGGGTTTGATTTTCATTGGTTCAAACTGTGCATAATTGCTGTGGTGATGCTGTGGGTGACTCATTTATGTCATGTTTATTCTAGGTGTCTTTCTTTCATTTATTGTGGTATTGTGTATGTCAATGGCACCGGGGAACTACAGGGATTTACCTTTGAGCGTGCACATCAACAGCGTCATAAGAGACGACTGGATCAGCACTCTGCGTTAAGAACGTGTGAATGGATGATCAGTCTGTGTGTGTGTCCTCACACATCCTTAATGGCCAGGGAGGTGTTTGATCCTCTGAGGGGAGGGGAGGCCAGAGGGCTGCAGTCAGTGAGACAAATCAGATTATCCCTGCTTAGGCTAGTAGCCTACTACTCACCACCAGCGTAGCATTTCCACCTGGCTAACAGTACCAGGTCTCTATACTGCTGAGCTGACCCTGGTGATCATGTGATTAAGCAATTTGTGTGTGAGTGCCTAATATGTCATAGCACAGTTGTTTCGCTGTGGAGAGTCAAAGTGTGTTCGACTGGATGGTAATGCTTTATATTAAAGTCCTAGTAAGCATTAGTTAATAGGTAATAAGGGCCTTATAAGCCCCTATACTATGCATATTAACATTATTATGTGTGTATATCAGTGTTAATAACTAAAACATAAACACGGTTATTGTTTGATTCTAAGACATTTTTAACACTTATAAGAAACGCATTATTATGCACTTATTGACAGTTAACTATAATTTTTTGCAGAAATCTAAAGTGAGAACAATGCCTTGTTAGGGTTAATGAATCCTTAATTATGCACTTATTCACAGTTAAAAAAAAAAAAAAAAAAAAAAAGAGGGTATGACATGCAGCAAAGGACCCGGGCTGGAATCTGTGGTAAGGACTCATATATGCGCACGCTCAGGTGAACTACCGGGGCACCCCACACTTATTAACAGTTAACTATGCTTAGTGGTGAAGCACAAAACACACTTTAAGACAGCTCTTTTGAAAATGTGAAACTATTAATAAGTGCATAATAAAGGATTTATTAACCCTAAAACGGCATTATTCTTTCTTTGGATCCGGTAGCTGCAGAAAGCATAGTTAACTGTTAATAAGTGCATAGTATGCTAATAAATTCATACTAATGTTTCTTATAAGTACTTATGAATGTCTTATAATCTAACAATAAACATGTCTATGATGCTATTGTTAACACTTATATAGCCTTACTAACACATAATGATGTTAATTAGCACAGTAAAAGGACTTATAAAGCCCTTATTACCTTTATTACAAGGACCTTAATAAAAGGCATTACCGATTAGATTTGTCCCTTCAGTGGAAAAGGTTTGAGAACAAGCTGGTATGCAGAGGAATGTTTACGGCTTAAATCATTGATCAATGTGACAATGTCTCAGGTGGGAGGATGCAAACTATTGAGGCAGGAAGATTAGATCCTTTGCCCATCATCACACCATCCAAGGTGGTCTCCCAGAGTTCGGAGGGCCTGTGTTTGTTGCCCTCAGGATCAGTGAGTCAGAACAGTGCTCTCTTCAAACAGGATATTGGCCCTCGCTTGAGGTGAGTGCAGCTAATTACCTGAACTTCCTATCTGGAGGAGGTGACACTGATAAAACTCTTCCTCTCTGTTGTCCCTGTTTGTCGATCGCGTCACACTTTGGATCACATCTGAGAGGGAAGAAAGAGAGACAATTATTTCCTCCAAACTCTCAGAAAAATGACCAGCAGACTTGTCGAAAGGAACTTGATGTACATGAGCCCAGTCGAAACGACATCCATTGCCAGCCTTGAAGGAAAATATTGATGCTGGCAAAGTCTTGACGTCCCTTGCACCATGACGTAGCGGTTTTTCCATGACACATTTGATGATTGCTTCCAAATGGGCCTGTCAGTTTTAATATAGGCGACCCCAGCATTTCACTTTCCTCTAAAGTAAACAAAATCCACCGGCTCTCCCCCACACACGTACAGAATGTGTGATCACACACCAGGAATGAGTCTTGAGATAGAACAGGCATTCACGAGCTGATATATGTTTTCATGTTCAATCTTCTCACTCTTGAGTGAGGCGGTTTGAATTGATGTTGTTTTTGTATGTTTGCAGATTGAAAGCCACAGTGTTATTTCAGGAAACTGGATGTATGACATTAAAAAGTAATATGTGGTGTTAGGAAGTAAAAATATATGAGATTTAAATTCAATAGAAGAAGCCTGTCAGAATGTTGACTTTACGCTTTTCCTCACAGTAATTAATCACAATATAGTCCAAGTGTTCTCTGATAATTGTATACAACAATAAACTAATTTCTTGTCATATTTAGTGCCGGGCTTACACCCAATGCCAACATTTAGTGAGTCAATATACTGAACATTAGATTACACAGTGTCAACTAACAAGGGAAGGACAATATTCAGTTTGTTTATAGACGTGCGTCTGAATGTGCTGCAGGAGAAGTGGAGCAGTCACAAAGAACATGGAAATAATGTGGGAACAGCTCACTTACAAGACACATGGCAAAGCTGAGTATTGGACGGGTCCACTTCACTGGAGCATGTCAATTACCTGTTAATGTTAAACTAATGAGCCTACATTGTGAATGTGCTGCTAGTTTAAAAGGTCTGACACACGATGTACAAGTGTAATGGTAGAACGGAGCCAACTGTTGCTGTATGTGTTGGATCCTCAGTTTCCTTTGGCCCAACTTTTTTTTTTTAAGAAATTGTTTGATATTTTGTGAACTATACTTATTCGCAGGAGTTAAATGAGAAGTTTGATCCCACTCTATAATGTCTGCATGCTAAATATGAAGCTACAGTCAGCAGGCAGTTAGCTTAGCCTAGCATAAAGCAGGGGGAAAACAAGAGCATGGCTTTGTCCAAAAATGAAAAAAATCTGTCTTTTTTTACATTTCTGAAATTGAACATCCCAATGTAGCACAAATAGACTTGAAGTAGCTGCGATACTAACATCTGACTGTTATTTTGTTTTTAGCCTTATATGTCATTACCATACCCTGTATTGGAGACAAATTATATATTTTTTCAGAAAACAAAGAAAATGTCCTGCTTCTGTTCAGTCTGTACAATAGGAGCCGTGACACACGATCAATGGTAAACCTCAGTTAAATTCCACTATAGCTTAATAGGCAACAGGAGGGTTTTATTGCCATTTCTTTTTTTTCTTGGCCATGACTCTCAAAATGCTGTGTGAAGTAGTCATAAAGCTGTCAGTGGGAGCAATATTTTCCACACAGCATGATGACAAATAGCATGTAGGCAATGCGTGCGTGGGTGTCATACAGACAATATACTGTACTGTAATGTGTAATACGTTTTCAAATTATCAGTTTGGCTCATTGGGTTGTCGGCTGCTTGTTTTGTTGGTGTGGGAGAAAATAACAAATAACTATCTGGTTAGACTATCTGGTGTATTACATGACTTTAGTTTTCTTGCTGTTGCTGTTGCTGTTAATCTTATTGGCTGAGTCCAACATTACAGTTATTTAATCATACATAACTTCAATTCAAAAGGCATGCTGTTAAGGAGCTTTAGTTATATTAAATTATAGGTTAATATAACTTGATAAACATTATCATAGAGGACACATGCACATCCATATTTTTTTTTTGCAGGTACTGGGTAAAAATAATCTGCACAGTACCAACACACTGCTGTCTTGTTCCCATATTTTTAAAGATGAAAAATGTCCAATTCCTTTATCCTCAAGCAAATCCTCCATGTTTCTGCAGTTGAACATGTTGGCTACAACATTTTTCCTACATCACGTGAAGGCAGGGAAATTCTGTGCACAGCAGTGCTGCATCCAAGACATGAAAAGTGAGAAATGGGAATGTTCAGGCTCATAATTTCCTTCTTCCTCTACCTCAGAGAGCATTCCAGTGGTTGAAGTGGGAATAAAATAGACACCCAGAAAAAGTGTTACATTTATTTGGCTGCTTTCACAGTACACAGGTACAAAAAAACAGATGACGACTGTAATTTTATTCCAGTATTCTGCTCTATTAAATTTATTGATTTATGAGCCAAGAATAGACACTTGAACGTGTGTGAAACTCTAAAACACGTCGCTATTTCTTGTTTTATAGCACTGTCAAGCTAAACATCCAATCAGCTTTAAGTGTGAGAGCGAGTCTTGGCTTTTGAACTCAGGTCAGAAAGAGGATACCTCTGCATGCTTGGCAGACTGGCGGACCTTTGAAGAGGTGTCAGTTTGCAACAAACTGGCATCTCTGCCTGGTTCTGTCCTCTCGTGGTTACTCCACACTAAATGGTCCAAAACACCAAAGCAATGTGTTCCAATTAGCAGCACATGGGACAGAGAGAAAATGTGGGCTTAAAGTTTTAAAATGAACAATAACGCACAATATTCTGCCGCCAGGGGATCACGGGAGTTTGTCTGCACCAACATTGCCGTCATTGCAGTCAGTTTTTTTCCGGTTAGGATTCCTTCAGCGTTCATCGTTCAGGCGTTTTTTACCGGGAGCCAAATTATCCGCAGAGGTCCCCTCCTTTCCAGAAATGGACCAGCCGGTAAAAACACTGAATAAAGCACATTAAAAATCTGTGTTTCTCTGATGCTGTTTGGCTCGTCGAGCCACGGCTAATGTTTGCTCAGCTTGTTTCTCTGATACTTTAAGGTCCAGACGTCTGATGACTAAAATCCTTCATCCGGTATAGTCAAAAGCGACCAAGATCTAAAAAGTGTATTGGAAAAATGTGGCTTAAAAGGGGATAAAACCACAACGCTAATGCATGCGCAAAAGGGGATATGACGCCATGACAAAATGCACGGTAACAAATCGTTACCTTGAATAAAATTATTGGAAACATTTGGGATAATGTAAGTACACAACTCAACAAAATATATAACATAGGTCTAGTCGTTTTTAGACATATTAATGCAGAAAAGTTAGATATTTATCTTTAAGTGAAAGCAGTTTTGGAAAAAGGAGCTAAAAGATAACGGCTGTAGATCAGAGGGAAGACTTCACAAACCATTTAACAGTACAGATGTATGACTGTTGATAGGCTTTGTTGATTTACAATGATGAAACATATTACTCTTAATATATTGCATATGTTGTCATACACAAGAGCATACTGTATACATAAATATGTCAGTGATGTTGAGGGTGACAGTGTAACTGTGCCTTGCTGCGTGTTGTGTGTGGATAGCTATAGGCTGGCAGCAGCAGACAGTGTTTTGACATGAGGGTGCCTGTCTGTCACTGGCTGAGTCGACTTGTGCTGAAAGAGAGCGAACCGCTGGCAAGTCTCACAGGATCTGTGAATCGAGGTCGGCACAGCAGAAGGGGCCCAGTGTTTTCTTAATTCACTGACAGACACAGCTAACTCTGTTTATGATGACGGCTAAACAAAAACAGTCTGGAAACCACAGACTCCAAACGTTGTTTTAATTATTTTTATTTGATAATGTTCTTCATTCTAATCACAATCCCCGAACGCATTTTAATGTGGTGTGCAAATGCCTGAAAGTCTCATCTCCCTCAGTGCATTATGCTTTATGTAAATCAAGGAGAGAGAAAAGGGAGATCTTTTGTGTCAGCACATCTGACATTCCTTTGTGCTAAGTTAAAGGCTTGTCTTGTGAAATCATGCTTCACTGCTATTGTGGACATGTGGTTTGTGCACGTTCATTATGAGGAGCTTGCGAGTGACATTACGTTAGCTCTTTGGGTTGAAAGTGAGAGGTTGTGCTCATTAACGGGCTCCGAATGAGTCCCAGTCTGTACGGCCTTAACGACCATCCACCACAATAATGTCTGCTGTGCAACAACATAAATTAATGAAGGACAACATGAACAAGTTCCCTTGCCGACTCATAAAAAATGCTAAAAACTTCATATTAATTCTGGCTCAATTAATACGGAGTGCATTCACGTTAACCAGCAATCATTACGCTCCAGCGATCTAAAGGCCATTGTCACACAGGCACTTGAAGAAGTCTTTTGTGTAACAGAAGAATGGCAGAGTGACCCCCGGCAGTGCAGAGCAAGGCCAGAGAGACGTTTCTTCAGCCCCACCGCCCGCTCCTCTCAGCAGCCCGGAGTAAAATTTCAGGGTCCGAGTGGCCATGAGTGTTGCTGAGTGATAGGCACAGAGAGGAGACTCTAAACCCAATAGCTTTGATGATTGAAACAAAACACAGAGTCCCCCCCCCCACCCCAGACTATAGCCTGCAGGTCTGTGACTAAGCACGCCGTCATGCTTGTATGAGGGCTGCAGCTCCCAAAGTTTGACTATTAGTGCCCCTTTTGTTACTGTATGTGTTTAGTCTAGATGTGTGTACATTAAAACAACTCTCTCCCAGAGCTACAAACAAGACTCGAATATAGAGTCCACTGTCATCAATCAACACATGTTGCAGCAGCTTCACTGACGGCACGCAGACGACCAGACAGTCTTGACAATGACAATGATTTTGTGAGGTCAAAGGTGGATCTGCTGGGTCACAATTATTTGACCTTCTATGAGATTAAAAAAAAACATTTTTTTGTAGCAGCTACATTTCTCCCATTCACTGCCAGTAAGCAGCCCTGTCTCCTACAAAGTGAGTTTATATACTACAATTTGTTCAGCCACACTTGTATTACATTCACTGGCAGTGATGTTCTTATACTGCATAGAGAGGTGGTACAAAGTATAGCACTGGTAACTGGGGTTGGAGTTCTGGGGCCGTATTACAGAAACTTCTTATCTTAAGTCTTGAGTTAAGATAGGAAGAGTCTAAGATAGGATTTTTCCTAATTTGGTATTCCAGAAGCAAATCCTAACTAACTTTAGGAATCCTATCTTATCTTACTTCTTTCTATCTTATCTCAGGTTAGGAAATCCTAAATACTCAATCAGTTATCAACTTGTATGTCTGTTACCTAGCAACTACCGCTACATCTTGCCAAGCTAAACAAACACACAAAAAATGGAACAAATATGACAGACACTTTACTTCAAGACATGAGTTGAAGGTGTTGGTGACATCTGTAAAGAAATTCAAATATGTTCTTTTTGGGAAATGTACAATGCTAACTCGGGAGATAAAAGAAAGAGAGTGGGCTAAGATAGCAGAAAGTCTTCACCTTATTTGGTATACAATGTAATGTTGATGCTAACAAAAATAAAATAAGTACACTGACAAGTGATATGAAGAGGAAGGCAGCTCCGTCGGTTGTGTAAAAGCAGCCATATATAAAGTAACAAGTGAAAGTTAGGACAGCTCAATGGTTATCCTAAAGTTAGGAGAGTTTATTTAAGATTTTAGGCAGTTGTGTAATACGCTTTTCTATCTTAAGTTTGGATAGGAAAATTGACTTAGGAACTGTTCATCTGTAATGACTTCTGCAGGTTAAGAAGCTTCTGTAACATGGCCCCTATGCCCCACGTGTTGTTAGGTTTAGGCTACTAAACACTAAAGGTTAAGGTTACTCGTACTTCAAATAAGCATTGGCTGTTTCTTTATTTAACCGAGAACATGATATTTCCCTTACCTTAACCAAGTGCCTAAACATTATCATTAAAACATGTATTATGCTTTAGTAGCCAGGAGCAAATATTGCAGAGAAAACAAATTAAATACATTCTGCAGGCGTAGCGTGAACGTTTGACTCCTACAGACTTAACGACAAAACAGGTTCGATCGGCAAGACGACCTCATTCATCAGCGTCACTTAATTCATGAAAGTAACATCGACATGTGGGAAGCAGCAGCAGATTGTCGTGATGTACTTTTCTGCAACTCCCTCTGAATAATAAACAGTATAGTTGATACATTTTTCGGCCAGTGGAATATTTGTTTACCCAACACACGGATGTGGATAATATTTTCAATATTTTGAGGCATAAAGCATGTCCTGTGGGTTTCCTATAGGTGTGGTGACCAGCAGTCAGCCGGGTTGTGGCTATTGAGGCTAGTGGCCGCAGAGTTGGGAAATCACGAGACAATAACAAATGCAGAAAGCAGTAGGAAGAAAAAAAAAAAAAAAAGGAGCAAGCAGATTAGTATGCTTTTACCTCGGCCTCATGCTGGATGCTGATTCCAAGTTGACAGCTTATCAAGATAAGTGGTGTTTGGGTGGGAGTGGGGAGACATAATGATAGTAACGATAAGGATCTTGCTGACTCATGGTGAATAGTTGGATGTTCTTTATGCTAAGTAGTCTCGTAAAATCATTATGTTTTCTACAGAAAAAAAACACTTTTGCTACCAATGTTTTTGTACACTTTGTGGTCATTTATGGGAGCAAAAAGACACAAAAACAGCTACCCTGATTGTGAAGTTTTGTGTGGAGAGTGAACAGTTTGCACACATGTTTAATATAAATGCTTCCTTGTTATGGTGATAAAAAAAATATCTGGCATTATGGTCACAACAAAATGTATTTCATATGCAAACACATTTTGTGAATTTCTCGAAGGCATCGCCGACTACAACTGTAGCTTTTAAGAGTGTAACTGTTTGACATGGTTGCCGTCTATACAGTTATTAAATGACAAAATGTTCAACATCAAAGGCTCAACCAATCTGAATCTCTTTGAGGGTGGATTCTGCCATAAAAAGAAAATAATTCTCTGAGCCTTTCAACTCCGCTGCACACTCCACGTCTTCAGGATGTACGAGAGAGAGAAAACATTGGATGGTAAAATGTTCCAGGTTCATGGGATGTGTTTAAATCTGCCGTTGCTCAATCAAAGAGCAGATAGCGGCTCCCTCTCATTTTACTACCCTTTAGAAACATACTCACAGTATTATGTTATCAAACTGGGAAAAGGGAGGGAGTGCACAGACAGCTGAACAAAGGCAACGCAAACAGCTGTGCCAGTGCAAACAGCAGTCTGATTATTTGCGAGTGAAAAAGTTAGGCAGGCCTCGCTAACATAACGCTGCCATCAAATCACAACAGCCACAAAGTGCTCTTCAGCTGTGTCTCTTTGTAGATTGTTTTATTTTGTCTGAACAGTTTTCTATTGTATTGAGTTGAGATCGGTCAATAAACCATATTGTAATCCTTGGTATCAAAACCCTGATTATTTCAAGATCCCACTCTGCTGAATGACAATGGCTTTGCCTCATGTCTGCTCGAATGCACTCCGAGGACGGTTCTCAGACTCGATGGTTTCTCACTTGAGGTGGCTGGCTGCAGTAGGAGGACCAGTGTTGATACAGCTGATCTCTGTTATTCCAAGTGAAATATATGGCCCTGTTTGTTTTCAGAGATAGACCCAACGCTTTGCTTCAAGTTCATATTTATCTATCGAGGGAAATATGTCAGTGCAGATCCAGTTTGTACTTTTTACACAGTCTCTTCCCCTCATTATGCTACTGAAGAGGAATTAACCCGCCTGCGTCTTTATTACAAACAGCAACATCCAATTTGATCATTTGATTTGATACTTCTCACCTCTTTCTTTACACCATTAAACCTGCCTGTGTCTTTATTATAAACAGCAACATCCAATTTGATCATTTGATTTGATAGTTTTCACCTCTTTCTTTACATAATTTAAGCTAAAATAGAGAAGAACCACACTTACATATAATTATGCCCTTGTGAACTGCATATAATGAGAGGTGGTGGATGTTATGAGCTATGTTCCAACAGATACGAACAACATTCTGGGCCGTTTAGAAATGACACCCCTCAACACCCTGAAGGTGTTGAAAGGGTGCCAGTAACAGTGGATAGCAGTAATTTAAGAGTTGCGTGCAAGAGGCTATACCTCGTGGAACTGCCACACACCCATGTGATGGATTTCCCCTCAAGAAGGTTCGATTCTATCTATCGGGGGGGAAAACATGAAAATGACTAAAAGCATTGTTGGATACTCTTGGCAGGAGTCAAGGTAATGCTTTCTGTTGGGGAACTCTCAGCAGACTTATGTTACAACCAGAGAAAACACTGCTACACAGCACCGTGAGATGTATTTAGATGCAACAATAATCCAAGAATTACGGAAATGTCATTGCTTTAAAATTTCTTCAGACAAATTGGTCTTTGCATATACTCTCACACAATGTGGTTTGGACACTTAAGACGATATTCAGGTTCGACTTTGCTGAAGTAATGATATTACCTCAGTGGTGCATGAGGCAATACAGTATTCCTCTACGTCTTTGGAGGGAAGGGGAAGTCCCCGCGTCTGTGTGCTGTTTGACTGGACTGGTTGAGTAATGCAGCCTGGGATTAGGTGGAGCAGCCTCACAGCAGCAAACCCTCCCTCACACTGATCTGTCTGGACCCACACAAGTGAACGGCTGGATCAGAACCACAGCTGGCCCACATCCTTCCACTGTGTCAAACCATTCAGACACTGGTCTTAAAGCTGGAACATGAAGGTTTTTTTGTGTTGTTAGAAATGAACAAATGAACCACATTTACAATAAATTATCAACCATTGCCAAATATGCATGAGAAGCCATGTATTTGCTATTTGATTTATGTTCATTGGCTATGTTTTGTGCCGATGCAGGAAGTGCAACATTCTTGAGAATTTATCTTGACAATAAAACACTACGCAGCATTATGTTTCCCACAAAACGGCATTGCAAATTAGTTGATTATGAACACAGGAGACAGAGTTGACATTAACGTGCTGTGCCTCTGTGACTCTGTGTGTACTTTTCTAACTCCCCCGACTGCCATAAAATGGAGTGATTTTCCACCTGTTTTATGAGCATTTGAAATTTTGTGTAAGAAAACCTGACTGGAAATGCTAGTGTGGTTGTGAGGACAAAACATTTGCATATTACAGAAACGTAAACTTGCAAAAACAAAGATTTGCATAGATAAATGAGGTGAAATGAGTGAAAGCGCATTTGTCACTGTACATTTCATAGGAGAAAAGATGGGGAGGTAAAAGTTTGCATATTTGCAGAGCTGCAAGAACTTCACTCTCTTGTTTTGTTTCACCAGAGTTACAGCAAAGTCAGTGGCAAAAGTCTCTGAATGTTTAACATAAATTTGGCCAGAGAAATATTTGTTTACGCAACACATGGACGTGAATAATGTTTTCAATATTTTGAGGCATGAAGCATGTCCTGTGGGTGTGTTTCCTATAGGTGTGGTGACCAGCAGTCAGCTGGGTTGTGGCCATTGAGGCTAGTGGCCGCAGAGTTGGGAAATCATAGCGCAATAACACATGCAGAAAGCAGCACGATGCAAAAAAACAGAAAAGATTGACGTTTCTTTACCTCGGCCTCATGCTGAATGTTAATTCAAAGTTGACAGCTTATCAAGATAAGTGGTGTGTTGCGGTGGGAAGGGGGGAGAGGGAGCGCTAATGATAATAATGATAAGAATCTTGGACATTCTCACGTCTTACTAAGCAGTCTGGCTTGTCATTGTGTTTCTTACAAATAAAGAATACCATCACTGATTTGGAACATTACTTTACCCGTTTTGGTCATTTAAAACACAAAAAAACAAGCTGAATAGCAGAGGGGCATACACATTTTTATGGACTGACTCTCCAAACACGCTCACCATATCAAATCTAATATGACGCAGAGCACTACTATTTGGTTAAATTGAATTACAACGCTTCATTGCATCAAAGCATCAGTGGCAGATAAACTCACTGTGTAATATGTCAACATTAAATCATTAGACAGATGTTGAGGGTGGCAGTTTAAAGGCTCAGTTAAAAAATGATTAATGCAGGGACGTGACAGAATGAGAATTAATGAGCAATCCAATCATATAAGTGGTTAAACAAACTGCCAAAGACAGAAAACACCCCTCATTTAGTGTTGAAAGACAGCAGCAAATATGTGACAGCCCCCTCCCTCCTTAGCCATCTTCATTGCTTTCTTGCAACATCTCAATGGGAAAACTAATCAAACTGTAATTTACAAATGTATAATTGTGCATACAAAGAACTGTGTTTGCCTAATTAAAGAAACAATGATTAGTCTGTGAAACAAAGGAGTGGGTGGGAGAAAACTATGCAGAGCATCTTGATGAGAAGCTTCATTACTTGAGAGTTTATACTGTACCAGTGGGACAGTGGCGTGGTCTGCTCCACTAACTCTGCACCAATCAGCTGTATATAACAGGGTGGAAATTGACTGTATATTATCAAAAGATTACAATCTAAGCAGCGTGGTGTGCATGCAATTCATGCCATACCCTGCAAGGGCCTGGGGTTAAACAGGCAGACTTTAAGCTACAAGAACGAGACTTCAATCAGTGTGAGGCCCCAACTGCATAAAGAGGAAAATGCTCTGCTGGCAGTCTATCGTGAATGACATTCGTTTAGATGGAAATGAAACAGCGGTTATTGAGAAAATGTGTTAGTGAGAGTTTGTGGGGTTTTGATTGAGAAATCACACTTTTCTTTGAGATTGTAAGTAAAGTAAAGTCATGGTGAATGCAACGGACATCAATGAGAGCAGGGATGTGAACACTGAGGTGATGGATTGGGTGTGTGTGGCGCACAGCTGGTTTGTGTGTTTCTCTTGAGGCAGCAGTGGCAACCTCTCTGGGGTGTCTATGGTTTAGTGTCCTTGGAAAGGCTCAGATAGGCTCCCACGTTCTGGTCCAGGCTTTAGTCCCAGCACGCAGCGGTGCGGAGTGACAAATTGAAACGCTGAGGGAAGTGTTTAACCCCTGCCACCCCTCCAATTAGCCAACTTGTGTCCCATTTCCTAAAAGATCTCGAGAACATATTTATTGGAGAGGGGCTCTATTTGGGAAAGAAAGAGTGAGATCTGGGGCGTGCTGGTGGCTCAGTGGTAGAGCACATGCCCCATATACAGAGGCTAAAGTACTCCTGCTCGCAGGCATTTACTGCATGTTGTCCTCTCTCTCACCCCTTTTCTGTCTACCTTTGTCTGTACTATCAATAAAGGCAAAAAGCCAGAAAAAATTATATTAAAAAAAGGAAAAAAAGAAAGAGTGAGATCTTCCCGTCCCCACTAAGGTTCAGTCAGTGTTTAGCTGGATGGTTTGGTTTGGTTTGGGTTAGTAAAGAATTTTTTTTTTGTTTATTAACCTGCTGCAGGTTTTAAAGGGATTTAAAAGTTGGAAACAGCGTCTAAGCTTCAAGCCTTTGGGTGGGTGTTTCCCATGGTAGTGACTGACTGACATTTGGGGGCTGGTGTTGCACTAACATCTGCACTAACATCCCACTGTATATCCTACACATGTGATTTAAGCTACAAAAGATTTAAGATGTTTGTCACTTTATGACAGTCAACATTTGCACATTCCATTAAAGGAATACTTCGAATGATCATCTGTATATCAATTACTCACTCTGTGTTACCTTGAAACTTTGTTTTTCTCGCATGTGTCCACGGCCAACGAAGAATCCAAAAACTGAGAAAATCCTTGATGAATTGAAGTAATAACTAATAGTAATAGTAATCATTTTTGATCCTGCATATTCTAAACTACAACAAAAATGGGGCGCTAGAGCGTTCTCTCATTTATGGGTCCAGATGTGTGACAGTAAATGTCCAGACTGCCAAAATATTCCGGTTAACTATGTCGACCCCCAAGCCGGTTAATAATCAAAACCAAAAAACCATGCCCACATGCACTAATATAGGGGACACTGTCACTGCAGAAAAAGAAATAAAACTTACATTTTTATTTTGCTAATTAATTTTGACACAAGTCACAACAAACACCAAGAATATATATATATATACTGATTTCTTGACAAAATAAATTTTTATTTCAGTTTGACTTTAGAGAAACTTGAAAGAAACAGGAGCACCCTCTCTCTAAGTGTTGCTGAAGGAAAGAGGATAAAAATGAAACTACATCTTTCACCTGATCTCAGTGCTGCCACTGACAACAATAAGGAGGAAATGCAGCGGTGTTCAGGGATAATGACCCTTTTCTCTACAGGTTTTCCCAAACTCTTAAAGGCTCCCAAGCTGCCAATCAGCACCTGATTAACACCAAAGGCCTCCCCTTTCCCCTCCTTGCTTTCATCTCTACAGTGATCTACCCTCTGAGTGAAATGGAGACTGTGGACTTGTCAAAACCGAGTCTGTGGACAGTCTGCGTCTTGTTATTAGCACCTCAACAGGTTTCACCGAAGCCAAGAAGGAATAAAACTTGGACGAGCTCGGTCGGCATTTTTTTTCTCTTTTCTCCTCAAAGCTTAAAGCGGCAAGGAAATGATCATTATGCTTCATCATAGACCCATCATGGCTCTTTTGAAAAATGTTCAAACCAGCTCTTAAATTCTGTTATTTTCTTGGACCTTTCTGCACACTCGACATGATTTCTTTGAACTTGAATGTCAGAAGAGGAGAAATTCAATCTGACCTACTCAAATGCTTTTCACTGACAACTGAAGAAAATCCTTGCAGGTTAACGATAGGTCAGCACTGAATGGGAGTCTCGGGAGATGAGCTATCTGACAGTCCATCTGGTTAGAAGGTATAATAGGACTGGGTCCACAGGTGAGCCACACATGGTAGATATATGTGTATCAGTGTCTAGATCTTAATGGCCCCAGTGATTCATAAACTACTGCTGGTAGGCCGTAGGGTTATATTTTAACGAAACAGGCTGCTTACAGTATTTCACTTGCTTTTGGATCATAGGGTATGTAAAATTGCACCAGAATTGCAGCTAATTTTAGCTAATTTATAGTCTTTGTGCAGGAGGAGCAAGCAAAACGCTTGCAAAACACAAATCAGATTTGAGTGCTATACAATAAATCACAAAATAAACAAATACCACGTTTACATATAACCTAAAAATATAGGGTTGATTTGAGTCAGAGCTTTATGTCTGATCTAAAAGCTGAAAGGTTTTCATGCTGCTTGATGTCTGTGGTATTAATTTCCATTTTACAACACAATACCTCTAAAACCCTAAAAAATCTGTTTGCCCTAGTCGTCAAAAATCTGTATGATTCTTCTTCAAAAGCAGCTTTGAAATTATCCTTAAAGTGAGACTAAATGCTAAGACCCGCTGTAACAGTAGCGCATGAAGAGTTAGACAGTGATAAGTTTGCTAACATTAGCTAACATTGGCCACTTTAAGCTACCGATCATACCAGACCAAGTAAGGCTCTGTCAGCACCTCTGAGTGTACTGAATAGAGCAAGAGTGAGTTTTATTATTTATGAATTCAACTTGTCATCAGAGAGAGGAAGAATGTGTCAGTTCTTCTTTCAAAAGTTTAATCGTTTCGCTTTAAAGCTACAAAAAACAACAGATCAGAGGTCGAACTCCAGTTGCTCAATATTAATTGCACGTTTATTTATGCAGCCGCATGCTTCCACGCTGACTTCAAAAGTTAAAAACAGAACGTTTTGAAGAAAGATGTCATGTTCTTTATGTTGTCTACATTCTAGTATTCCCATATGCAACATCTATACTTCATAAAAACCTCTTCAAAGCATGTGCAAGAAACATACGCACACACGCACATGCACATGCACATGCACATGCACATGCACATGCACATGCACACGCACATGCATACTGAGTGATATTTCTGATGACAAGGCACTTTCTGTAGGTTTGCCACACTCGGGTCTATTAGGAGCATGTTTATTTGAGTCCGGCTCAACAACACATGCATATAGTATTTTATTACTAAAGCATCGCCATAGGACTTTCAGGGGAGATTTGGGGTGTGCTTTCAGGAAAACACAACCACTTATTAAAGTCTAGACGCAACATAAAACCATCAGAAGTCCTGGAGTAAGCACTCACAGGCTCTCGTGGACAGAAGTGTCAGTGTCTGCTCAACCACGTTGGTTTTCTGCCGCTGTCTGTGCAGAGTTAGGAGAGATTTAGTGCAAACATCAGTACATTGATTGTAATGGATGGCAGCAGAGAAAAAGGAAGCCACTTCACCATGTCCGTCACACAGTAGTAGGACAACAAGAGGACAAACAGCACCTAGATTATTCTCTTATCCGCCAGTTTATGAGTTGTGGTAATAAAAATGCAAATGGTCTAGAAAAGGATTTAACACACAAGGCAAAGTCTGGTCGTGAAAATCTTCGGTACCCTTTAGCGTCTGTATAATGACCCACCCGCTTCATTATTACATGCTCAGAGCAACTGATGTAGTATAAAGAGAGCGGAAGTCCGCAAAGGGAGGAGGCTAGGGGTGGTGTATGGGTCAAACAAACACAAACTTTCACTGTTCGTGTTCCGTGTGAAACCAAAACTCAACATTGACTTGTTTAAAGTTATGTAGGCTACATAAGTTAACTTTCTTACGTAATGTAATGTTCTTAACTAACGTTCTTAACAAACGTAATTTATTTTCTTTTCCTAAGATGGATGGATGGATGGATGGATGGATGGATGGATGGATGTGGATGGATGGATGGATGGATGCATGGATGGATGGATGGATGATGGATGTGGATGGATGGATGGATGGATGGATGCATGGATGGATGGATGGATGTGGATGGATGGATGGATGGATGCATGGATGGATGGATGGATGGATGGATGGATGCATGGATGGATGGATGGATGTGGATGGATGGATGGATGGATAGATGGATGATGGATGGATGGATGGATGGATGGATGGATGGATGGAAAGAGCAGACAACTGAAGTTTATTTTGAAAAGACATTTACTATCCAATGGCTAGTAAAATATGCAAGTGGCTAGTGGATTTGCTTCACTTACTAGCCAAAAAAACAATGGTAATCTATTGAGTGGCTGGTAGATTTTGAACATTCACTAGCTATTTGGCTGGTGGATGACAAAAAAGTTAATTTTGGACCCTGCATGTAATGAGCGGAAACGCCATCCCTGACACGTCCAAAACTGACACTAGAGGGGTACCTAGATCGTCATAATTTGAAGCGCAGGGCCATGACCAAGCGTCTGTATTTGACGAGTTGGGAGTGAGAATGTGTTGCTTCAGCATGCAAACACAGAAGCATAAGCCAATTTTCCTTGGGGATTAGCCATGTTCACTTGTAATATTACAACTCTAACAGATATTTTTTTTACTGATGGTTCAGCAGAGCCAAGACATTCCACAATATCCAGAGGTCTCCCACCTGCAGCACAGTGAAGATATCCGAGCTAGATTTACAAGCTCTGAAACTGCATTCTGGTGGCTGAACCTGCATGCAGGAGAAAATAAACCTGTGGGCAGGGCTCAAGGGAGCAAGAAAACTTTAGTTTTAAAACAATTTCCTGTCCCATCATCTCCTACAGGCAAGTACACAGAGAGCTATATCCTCCACACAACGGATTCTCTCATAAAAAATAAACCCACGAGTTTAAACCGATCACCCTAATATCATTAGAATTAGACAGGGAAGAAGGAACTTGTTTTGGAGTCTCAGCAGAGGGGCGCAGTCATTAATTTGTGAGCTGCTTATGTAACCAGAACACTTAGGTGTTCTTATTGGTGATGCTACCACACGGCAACCGAAAGTTCACCTTCCAAAAGAGCAAAGAGGTTATACTACAAGTAGGGCGCATCTGATGAGTCTGTAAGTAAAAGTCTTGTCATTTTGAACAATGACTCACCATGTCGATAATAACCACGACTTGGCGACCTTTAACAAAAGAGAGACGAAAATTTGAGGGCTGTTTGGCTCAGCCTTGGGCAGTATCTTGACATTCAAAGAGAAATCGTGAGCACTTTTGGAATGAAAGCATTTCTCTAATCTTTTAGCGAGACATTGAGATAGAGAACATAGCAAGGTGAAAGGAATGGGGCTGCCTGTGTCTGCGCACAGGAACAGGTCTCAGGAGTCCGGAGGTCTGGCCCACTCTTCAAATGGCACAGTGTTTGTTGGGGAATGTGCAATTATGGAGGCCAGGCCTTTGATCCGGGTTTTCCATCAGGGCTAAATTGTCCTCACATTGAGCGCTGCAGTGTATCCTTGGGCACTCCTTTATATTCTGCTGCTCTTTCATGTGCACCCCTTTGGAACTCAAAGCATCCCCTCTTGAAAAGTGAGCTTTGGCCTGTCCATGCTCCAGTGCAGGACGAAAGGAGGCCAGTGTGTGTGTGTGTGTGTGTGTGTGTGTGTGTGTGTGTGTGTGTGTGTGTAAATGACCATACAGTATGTAACAAGTCATTACACAGAAAGAGTCAAAAGTTTGTTTGTGTAAGAGGAAAGCTGTGCGGTAAAACAGGATATAAAAGTGCTGGTGTGTATGGATGTGTTTGGATGGGTTGAATTTCATATTGCATGCGTTTAAGTGTGTGAAAGAAGTGTTTGTGACAGGAAGTTTTTTGTGCCTGTGTTTGCATGTGTTTGAGTCTGTGATTCTTTCCACATGCTCCCATGTGTTATCTGTCCTCATAATAACCACCTCTGCCAGATTAACCAGAGGGACTTTCTTTCTTTCTCTCTTTCTTTTTTCTTTGAGATAGTGACCTCAGTTACTCCTTTTTTTCAAGCGTCAAGATCAACTCCTTTTTATGCTTTCCCCTAAAGGATTCCTTCATAAACTGAATGTACTGGCTGCAATCTCAGAGGGTTTTAATACCCAGTGGTCACTTCAAGTCATTAGATTGCTTCCCTAAGAAAATGGAGATTATGTACTGTCCTCCGTGTGTGTCCTCATGTGGCTTAATCGTCGGACATGACACTACACGTAAGCCTCTATAATAATCAACCGCAAAGTAAGACCAGATGTTTTATAAGGAAGTAAAATAACAGTGCCCATAGAGGTGGAATGTTTTATTTGAAGCCTTCACGTGTTTTTTCGTGTGTGTTGTACACTTTCATTTATAATCACAATCATTCGTAGTCTCAACTTGCTGTAACTGTGAGTACGATGGAATAATTTACTCTGAAGTCTACATGCATGGAGGAATAAAAATATTTCCGTGAATAATTCAGTTTTATTCAAAGTTTCCCTGAGAGAAATGGAGCGTTGGCATGTTGCATCTTTTCTGCACAAAACAGTTCAGATGAATGATTTAGTCTTTGAGGAAACCTTTTGGCCAAAAGTAATAGCTCTATAGATGTTGAACCTAAAATCGTCATCACAGCAAATCTAAAAGCTAAAACATCATCCAACTACTCCAGTATTTTATGTCTGACTAGCATACTTGCCAACCCTCCCGATTTTCCCGGGAGACTCCTGTTTTTCATTGCCCTCCCCCGGTGGCCTCCTGGCGTCACATTTCTCCAGTATTTCTCCCGATGTATGACACATTTTCACACCATTTTCCTTTACAGCGTGTATAAGTGATGGACTGTATAAGCCCTTTGACTCTTTCCCTTTCCCCTCCCCGGCCGGTGAGCGCGCGCAGACCCAGGAGTGGGTTGGTGGGAGTCGGACCGGTGCAGCGTCACGGAGCGGCGTCACGGAGCCCGGAGCAGGAACTGCACAACGACGCACGAAATTGCCCAATTCTTTGGTATATAATCGAATGCCTGCAAAACTAATGTCATCATCAGTCTCAGCTGTACTTTGTGTTTATGAATAATTAGCAAATGTTGGAATGCTAACCAAGCAGCAACCTCCGGGGCTGAAAAATAAAGTCAACACGAAAGTGCCAAAAACTGCACTTCCTTAAATGGCCACTTGAGGCTGGCTCAATAAGAAACAATATGCTTGTTAATAAAACTCTACATAGCCTACCTGAGGTCCCTGCTTGTCTGTGGTATAGCGTCATTATTACAAAGCAAAACTGAATGTGCACGTGCAAAAAAAGGACTCATATTAAAGCTTGTGAATCATGATGTTTAACTATAGGTGTGTCAATGTATATGGCTGCAAGGTAAGTGCACATGAATACAAATGTGGCAAGCTTCTACTTGTCATTGACAAAAGTTTCACGCTACCATTCAGATTGCTTACCTCTGCAATTTTAAAGATGAGGACATCATGTACCAGAGGGACGGCTTCTATCTTTGTAATCATAATTTCTACTGATTATAAGTCACTCTCTGTGTCCCACTGCTTTTTTTTACTCAACTGATGATTCCTTGCAAGCCTTAGTAATGAGACAGTGGCAATGATAATTAATAGTGTCTAGAAACTTAAAGGGATAGTTCGGATTATTTGAAGTGCGGTTGTATGAGGTACTTATCCATAGTCAGTGTAATACCTATGGTGGTCGGCATGCCCTCAGTTTGGAGAAACAGACAGGAGTCCTGACACGGAAGCTAAGCAATGCACTGCTGTAGATGGGGTCAGCAGCTAAACGTATTTTTGCCACCTAAAGAAAGGCCCACCTAAAAAAAAAAAAAAAAAAAAATATATATATATATATATATCAATGTACGCTATATTTAGACCACCAACTCCTGTGTTCTGCAAGGTAAAATTACTTTTTTTGTCAATGGAGTCTGGTGGCTTTGACTTAGACAACAGCTTCAATTCCTCCCATGTAAACAGGGCTGTCTGACGGCAAGGTAAAGCAATATAATATAACGAAAATATTCGAAATATGGCGTACACTTAACCTGTTCTTCATCAGAGCCCCCCCAACCCCCACAGGGCATTTAAACACCCAAGAACATAGTCACATGACATGCCATTTTGAGCAGACGAAGCTCGACTAGAAAGCTAACTGCATCATTGCAAAGGGATATTTATTCTAAAATTGCACATATTTTTAGGCGGACATGAAATCTTTCTTATTGATGCTGTATTCCATCTTCATTTACTCTGACCCAGTAACATCTATACTGATGCTGACACCTCTGCAGAAATCACATGTGTTACCTTTATTATGATACCCAGATTATTCATATAGACCTTGTAGTTGCAGAGATAAACTCACCTCCTGGTGAAGAACAGATTAAACTGATATTGATATTTTTAGGTGGGCCTTTCTTTACGTGGCTAAAATATGTTTAGCTGCTGACCCCACTGACTATGGATAAGTACCTCACACAACCCCACTCCAGTATGAGATAACAGTTTAGCAAAAAAGACCTGTTCAGGAACACACAGCTCAACGAGAGGTTTGGTGGAATTAGTAGGTATCATATTTCATCTACTTCCTGTGGTTTAGGTAATAGCTGAATCCCACAGCCCCCTACACTGTATCAGCCTTCTGCACCCCGACCCCAACCAGTTCAACTGCTCTCGGAGTTTGGAAGACCTCAGCTGTTGAGCCGCTGTGTTAAAAAGCTGCAGGAATGTCTTTTAAGTGGTATCTGCGTTTTGGATGAGGCCAGGGCAGGCTCCGCACTTAAAACCCCCTCTTCCCTCTCTGCTGGCGAGGTGCCAGGCTCTGCTGCAGGGTGGTGGGTCCCCTCTGAAGGTGATGGTGTGAGAGTGTGTGTGTGCGTAACGAGCATGTTGTGCGGGGGCGAGCCTTCGTTAGTCGCTCCCACTGTGGTGAGGAGAGCTCTGACGTGATGTCTCTTGTCTCTGAAGTCTGGGCCTCCGCGCTAGTGTTCACTGTCACTCAACTCCAAAACAAACATGTATCTTCTACACACCCAGCGACCACGGCTAACCTGCTCCATGTCAGAATATCCACTTGGCGTTTCAATAGATTTTTAGTGTTTTATCCACCGCCAGCCGCTCATTACACTCTCCAGCTCTGCAACAGAAGAGTGAAGACGGAGAACTTGGCGTTTTATCTCTCAGGGGAATAAGCCGCTATGAGTATTAAATAACAATGAAATAAATTGGACATCACACAAACTTCAGATGACTGTGAGACAGCCTCATCTTGTTTGGATTTACCAAAGCAGCCACACAGACCAAAAGAGATCCTCCATGCCTTTGCTGTTGTACTGAAGGTTTCAGGAAGCATGAGTGGAAAGAGATATTTCAATCCTATGAGACACATTCCCTTCTGATAAAAGTGCATTACCACAGACAAAGGGAGGCGCTTGGTAGAATTAGATCGGACTGGGACTGGTGCCGATGAGAGCTTGGCCGACTGCCCTGGAAAGCCACACATGAGTGTATTTAATTGCCAGACAGACCAGAATAATTCTTCCATAATCTGAATTTATACAGTCACTTGAGTGGGGCCATAACACGCTGACAGTGTGTGTTGGGTATCAAGACAGAGTGCCTGGCGCACATCAGTGGAGGCAGAGGAAGATGGATAATGCGGGTATTGTCGAGTCGGCGGGCCCCATCACTGTACCAGCGACTGTAATATCCGTGAACAAGCACTCCTTCAGAGCCGACCTTCCGCGTCTCCGTCAGACAGCAACAGGGAGACATAAAAACGGCCCTCAGCCCTTGACAGAGCACACTTGTCTTCAGACAGCTTTTCAATCTGGTTATCTTGTGAAACGCAGACATGCGAGGGCCCCTCTGTGCCCTGCAGAGTCAGTGGTAGGAGTGAGAGCGGCCTTGCTTCCTCTCAAGGGTCTTCTGAGTGCCACATTCATTAGAGACCTCCTGTCATGAAAACAGGATAGACAAGTGTGTGTATGGGCGATTTCTTTGTGCATGTTCGGGCACGTGTATGTATGTGTGTGTATGTCTGCTGAGGTGCCAACATCTCCAGTGAATGATAGGTACCTCCAGTAAGGTCAACACTCCCTCCCCCATGCGTCCCTGTGTTTTTTCCTTGACCCCTCCAAGAGGTCGCTTTGCCTTGTTGCATCTGTCCCACTCTGGAGACACTCAAGGAGAGCGAGTGCTTTTTGAAAGGCAGGATGCAAGGCTAGGCTTCTCCTCCAGTTGTAGATCTTTCATGCCTGCGTGGCTCCGTCCTTGAAGAGCTATGAAGGATCATTCTGTGTGGTCCAAACTTTCTCTGATGGCACGTCTGTCAGTGCAACATGTTCTCTCAGTTCATCGAAGTGCATCGAGACAAGATTCTTCGGGCAAAAATGCAACTAATGGTTGGCTAAAGGCACATGCTCCTCATTTAGATTCAATTATATTCAGTGATAGTCAAACTCCAACCTGCTGGCACTTCCGAAATCCTGAAAGATTTCTTAGAGGGTCTTGGAAACATTCTTACTTCCTTCTTAGCTTCAGTTATTTGCATAAAGAGCTGCAGGAGAACATTTATATTTTATAGTGAACACAATTATTTAATCATCCCTAGTTTTAGTCTGTTATGAATTTCATTTTCTTTTAGCAAGTTGAAACGAACGTAAAATGCCTTGAATATTGCATAGAATAGAACTGTACATTTCTGCCATGCATGTTTTCCACTTGAATCTGCTCAAACAAAAGAAGTGGGGTGCCAAAAATCCTACAACTGGCCAATGAAGTTGTCAGCACTCACAAATAAGTATATACTTTTAATAATGCACAGCAGCAGAGGAAACGGAGGCGTTTCAGCCCGGGGCTTTCTTCAGCGTATCACCATATTTGAATCTGGCCACAGACTGTTTTCCTGTTATCTTTGGCCGGAATTAATTTGTTTTATATTGTTTTGCCTGCCATCTTCCAAAGATAATTTCACAGAACATAGGTTGCTTTACAATGCAATTGAGAGTTTTGAATCTGTGAGTAAACCCTGTCATCTGGAAAGTACATAATAGAGGTGCATCTGCAGGTCCATCTGCTATCTACATCCAGCCCATGCACGACATTAGATATTATCTTCCGGATGAGGTGGATGTGTTTGGGGTTTGGAGGCAATCTGATGATTTTTTGACTTACTGAATGTATTCTCTCCTTGACCAGGGGGTATGTTTTCATCTGTGTGATGAATGGTTCGGCCCCAAGTGAGCAGTAAGTAGTTTTCATTGCTGGGGGCGGTGCACAGTATACAGCCCAAGGTAGCTGTTATTGCTCAACGCCAGCTATTCTGCAGTCTGTATGTTCAACGGAAGGTGCATATACCTCCCCCCTCATGCAATCTCAGTACCCCCTAATCTGTCCCCTGAGTATCAGTCCTAATTAGAGCTCACTACCTCAGCTGGCCCATCAGTAACATAATCCCATCCAGAATCACGACTAATTGAAGGTGGGCGACCAGAGGTGACTCTGAAGCTCAGCTTTTCCAATAGAAATTAATTTAGCCGACCATCAAACGATTGCATAACGACAAACGCAACCTTTCCAGCTCAATAACAAATTCAATTGCAATCTTTCCATCTCCAAACTCTCATGATATTACTCTGAAAATGTCAAATACACGGGATCTCACGGGTCTCAAACTCAAATTGGCTTGGGGCCACTGCTGGTATTGTCATCTTATTGGAGGGCCACTTCAACATACAACAACAAGTGCAATATTCTGAAATTTTACTTTTTTATTTCCATTACAACAAATAAAGCCCACTCCACCATCTCTGCCCCCTCTCTTCTTATCAAAAATTGACTGGGCCATTACAGATACCTTTACATTTTGCCAATATTTTGCGCCAAACTAAATATATATATTTTAATGGAGTAACTTTAGTTCAGTTGTATATGAATGGTGTAGTTCAAATAGTTGAGAAACGACTAGAAAAAAAATAATGTAATAAAATAATTTTATGGGACGGATTGTATTATGTTTTTGACATCCTGTCGTGGGCCAGAGGTAGGGGGAGGGAGGGCCAGAAATGGCCCCCGGGCTGGCAGTTTGAGCCCTCTGCACTAGATATTCTTATTATTCTATTATTGTGGTTAGCCATGAAATTGCAAACTGTAACACAGAATTTTCCAGAGTTGTACAACTACATGATAAATGTGGCTGACACAGACAATAGCTTGGCTCTTGGAAACTTCCATGCAACATGAAGCAGAAACTTGAGGCTTTAGTCGTGAAGTGATGGGCTGGACGCTGCAGAGGAACCCCCTGCTTGGAAACAATTAAGGCTGAAGAGATGCACTCTAAATCATCTGTCTGTGACCGGCAACAAAAGAAAAATGGACTCAGCGCTCGCAGTGACAGCCTTTGAGTGTGCTAACCCTCTCATCTCTGCAGAAATTTTACTGACTTTCTTTCTTAAGCTAATAATAACACAGAGAGATGTTTCTTTCCTGTATTTAGGCTGTGCTGTGAGGCTGTGTGTAGTCTGCATGAGTCAGCAGAAATATTAATGTTGCTAGACGCTACGATGATTTCCAAATACAGAATGCAAATCTCTCCTGCCATGAGACTAATAGCCTCTATTTGATTTGTTGAATTAAAAGAGAGCAGAGACAAGAAACAACAGCACATGAAGGAAGAAATAACATATAAAGGATTGTGGAATGTTTTAATTACAGTAATTTGGATGAGGAATTACATGTGGCTACTGCGCTCTGGGTGAAATGTATTGTATGCACTCCATGGCTAGGCTGTCATTAGTGAATGTGTGGGAGGACCTTCACAGCACAGAGCTGACCTCACACTGTAATCAAATGGATCCATAGGTTAATAAATATTCACTGCTATGGAGCAAAACAAAGGCGGGTTGTAAACTTCTAAAGTCCCTTCTACATCCCTGCTTTATCATTATGGAAACTGTTGGGTTTTGTCTGCTGTAACAGTTTTGCCGCAGTGTTTTACAGCCCTGATGTGTTGTATGTGACAGTGTCAAAGTTTAAAATCGGTCACAGGATGTCGGGCTGTGAGAAATCTGCGTATGAGTGAATACATGAAAGCAAAGCAGGGTACTGTGGTTCACAAAACTACATATTGTCATCGAGATTGAGAGAATGAGGACACAAGCGAGGAAATGGGAGAGAGGAGGGGAGAGTTCAACAGTGAGGGAGTTAGTGGGGAGGGCAGAGGGAGGGATAAAAGCAGGAGGCCCAGACAGGCTAGAACAAGACAGCAAAGAAAAATATCTAATTGGAATCAAGTGTCCTGACAGAGTGCGTGGGCGACTGAATTCCGCAAAGCGTGCTGCTTTTCCACTTGCAAAAAAAAAAAAAAAGAAGCAGAAGAGTGTAAGAGAGAAAGGAGGAAAAAAATAATTGAAAATCCCCCTTGCATTTGAGTAATTTTATTTCTGGGCGGGTTTGGTTAAGACAAATGATAGAAGGGTGTGGAGGACGGCCACAACAGCATTTCCATTTGAAACTCTTTTTTGCTAAAAGACGTTAAACACCACTGTGTGCCTGTGTGGCTGGCTTTCAGACGGGGGAAATGCTAACCGATGACAAACTGAAACCACTAATTAAATTTCCAATTTCTGATGAATCCTAACTGCTAATGAGGGTAAGGAGTGTGTGTCGGAGTGTGTTCCTGTGAGGAAGGATGGAAGGGGTCAAAGGGCACTGTTGCCTTTTAAGGGGTCAATTTCCAAGACTGTTTTTCTCTGATTCTATACTCTCTGCTGCTCATCATGCTCACAAAAGCTGGAGAGATTTGATTTGTAGGCTTATTCCTGAACACATATATCTTTGGGGCAGACTATTTAATGACCATAACCCATTGCACACTAAACTACTTAAAGGAATAATTCAACATTTTGGTAAATGTGCTTATTAGCTTTTTTCTCAAGAATTCAGTGACAAGTTACCGCAACCATGTCTGTAAACTAAATAAGAAGCTAGCGCCAGCAGCCAATTAGCTTAGCTTAGCATAAAGACTGAAAACAGAGGGAAACAGCTAGCATGACTCTGTCCAAAGGCAACAAAATCCATCTATTAGCACATGTAAAGCTCATTAATTAACACGTTATATCTCTTTTGTTGAATTTGAGCGAAAAATCCTTAGTATAAAAACGACACGTTGTGGTGTCCTGGAGTCTCGTCTTCACCGACAGGTTGCCGGGCAACCAGGTAACCAGCAGAGACTTACTGCATTGGCCAAGAAAGCTGCAAAGTGTATTTCCCAAAATGTCATATGATTTCTTTAAAGTAATGATGAATGAGTGTTTTGGTGTAGAGAAGATGTCAAACTATTATTTTCAGTTAAGATGATATAAGAGGGTTAAGCGTAAACTCGTAAACTTCTTTGTGGATCATGCATGTGCGACGGTCACTACTGAGTATATGATCCTTCATGGCGCATCCATCAGTCTTCACGTATACCCTCAAGTTGTTAAAGTAGATCAAGGCTTTGAGCTGCAGTGTGGAAATGATATCGCAGCCAAAGGGACGATCTCTTCCCTGTCCGTTGACCTTTGCTTGTCCAAGGTAAAGCTTGCAGTTTGCTTCCAAGTCCTGGTGAGGGACTTGGGGCCCCCGCAGACACTCTGCCTGACCGCCAGGCAGAACCACAGGATATAACTTTACACATGACATATCACAAAGGAAGCTGGCCAGATTGAAGCATGATATGCATGTCAGTGTTTTTCTTTTTTCCCTGGCTTTTTGTTATAACTGATGAAAATCAATCTGTGGATGTTTTCCCATCACGCTGTACTGTACTGTTGTTCCTGCTGTGTGGGCTTCCCCTTTAGAGTCCTCTGGTGGAGCACCGTGGTTCTCTGGTTTAGGAGTCCAGACACAATGCTGTCTCTTTTTGTCTCTTACTCCTTTTCACTCCTTGAGAAAAGGAGGTTTGTGTTCTACTTTGGTGGCTTGCTGCCCCCCCCCCCCCCAAATAACACATGTAATACAGATGAGTGTGGGTGGGTGGGACTTTATAATATTGTGTACCCCAAGACCCCCCCAAAGCAATATGGGGCCACCCGGGCAGATGCCAACCGCAAGGTGACAGAAATTTACAGGGAAAGTGTTTAAGATCCGGTTTAAGTGAGATTATTGAACAACTATTAACTTGTAAACATGAGCATTTGCATCTGAGTTCTATATTTACAATATAATGTGTTTAGGGCACCATAATGACAAGTGTAGCCTATTCTTTGGTTGTGCTATGTGTTAATTAGTCCCACTTCTGGTGCTGTAATTAGTGGTTAGAAGCAGAGCAGAGACATTGTTAGTTCGGAGCGACGTTGGCACAGTAAGAGTTACATCTGTGACCATAAAACATTCCAAACAAATAGGGCTCAGAGTCAGTTTTTCCCACATATTTCTTAAATGGAACACCGGGTTTTGCCCCTCCACTTACATCGCACCACCTGTGACAGGGGGAGCGATCGGGGACCACTTTGAGAGTGTAATTGAAAACCTCAGGCTCTCTCTGCGGTGGACACGCTATTTGAGGCTCACAGGGCGCAGAGGGAAACTTAACTCCAGTTATTGTTCGCTGTATAACCATAATCAAGGGAACACCCTTTTCTCACTATAAAGTCAAAAATAGTGGTATGAAGTGAGAGTCCTCTGCTGATAAAATGCATTATGTGCAATGTATAGTTATTTGTAGGCTTTGTGGTAAGTCTGGGAAAAAAAACAGAATGGAAATCTAGTGTATTAGTGCAGCTCTGTGGGGCCACTTGTGCTCCAGCTGCAGACAGGAGGACATTTTTCATTAGAGACGGTGTTGCGGCTGCATTGTTCTGCAGCATATCTACACTTGACATTCAACTTGAGCCGTAAGGCAGGGTGTACCTCCCTTTCGCTCAAAGAATCTCAACCGAACACTCTCATCCTGACACACCCCTCGAAGCATAAACATTACGAGATTCCAGGCTGATAGCTAGACAGTCCTTCTCTGGGAAGGCCATCCTTCACAGGTCATTCATCCTGTTCAGTCTGAGGTCAAAGCAAAGCCTTTGGAGGCCGGTTGTAGGTCATGTAATTTTAGAAATCTGGCTGGGAGGTGGCTGGGAGAGAAAAAAGATACTCATCTAATCCCTTTTGTCAAATATTATGCTGCACATTCAGTCTCTGAGCACCGCTCTGACATACTGACGTATAGTATTTATCAAACCCACTGACCATAATAGCTGACAGTTGCTACCCTCAGCCCCTGGAATATAGTCTGAACATGCAATTTTCAATTGCAGACTGAAACACACATATAAGTGTGTGCTTATGACAGCCCAATTCAGAGATATGAAGCATAGACAATCTTGCTTTGTAAAATATACAAGAATTAAGGGACTTGGACCTACTCAAAGGTATTTAAAAAGAAAGAAAACAACTTCCTTAATTATAACCAATCATTCTCACCATGTGAGAATGATTAGCCTTTTCACACAGTGGCACAATCTGCATTATCCAGCTCTACTACAGTATGTGTATGTTTTTCTTTAGAAAAAAAGAGGGACTTCCTGCTTCATAGACCTGCCTTTCCAAATAATCCAAACCCAGCTCAACGCTGCCCATGTCACAGACTGAAATAACCCTGTACAATGTAATATAACTTTTAATATACCTGACTGGTTAACCTTGACAGCCATTCAAGTGTGCGCTCAAGATACACATAGCAGCACACCGCAGCTCGATACAGTGAAATAAATGTCAGATCCTGTGATAACACATCGCTGACCAGTCCATGTCTTCTGTTTTCTGTGTCGGTAAAGATAATTATTCAAATGTGTTACTGTTAAAAGTGAAACGTGCTGGATGTGTCCTGTGACTCCCCAACAGGCGGATCTGTTGCACAGCCTATAATAATTACTGTTTTCCTGAATATAAACACTAAGGCTGCAACTAACGATTACTGTCATTATCGATTAATCTGCAGATTATTTTCCAGATGAACTGATTGTTCATCCATAAAATGTCAGAAAATAGTGAAAATATCCATCCCAGTTCCTAAAAGTCTAGGGTGATGTCTTTAAATGTCTTGTTTTGTCCGTCCCAAACCCAAAGCTATTTTGTTTAATATGATATAAAACAGAGAAAAGCAGGAAATCTCCATATTTGAGAGGCTGAAAACATAATATTCTGCTATTTTTCGATCGATTAGTCAACTAATCATTGCAGCTCTAATAAACACAGATATGGTATGTTTTCACTGGATAATCTAACAGACAATGTAGCTTTGTGGAAGATCAACGATATTCTTATGAACAGAAAGGGCTGTTTGAACTTTTTCAAACCTTCCCCTACATGTAACACGATTTTGTCCAAGCTTATTAAACAGTCACGCATCACCTCTTGCAAACTGTGAACCAGGCTGCGCTCATCATCTCAGCCATGCCATGGCACATAAACAAGTATGATGTTTGTTTTCTGACCTCTGAGGAGAGCTCACGGTGTCTGTTACTGTAACTAATGGCAAAGAACTTGCGCTGCCTTGCCCCTAACCCTGTCCAGATGGGACGTCTGAACAACGGTTTGGAAAAGTTAAAAATAGTCCACAAAGTAACACTTCATCTATCATTTCTCGGCCCTGTGGCAACCAGCTGAAAGAGAACAAACCACGTCACTTTTTCTCAACAACCGAGGAGATGCTGGAAGCGCTCTGACATTTACAGGGATGTTGTTTTCTTTTTTGTGGAGTAAAGATTCTTAAAGCTTTTAATTCAGACCATTCCTCTTTTAAAATGTCAGATTCAAGCATGTAGAACATAGCAGCATTTTTTTTCCCAAGCACAGTGCAGTGCAGTGGACTAATTCATTAAATCCAACATGGAACTGGGATTATTTTCTTTGCTGTTAACACTAACAGCTTGTACTGTTGCCAAGATGATTATATTTAAGTAACTGTTAAATTACATGATACTCTAAAAGGGAAAGTGAATCAGGGCCATTTTTGTTCTCAACTTTGCTTGTATGATGACTCAGGCAGAGGGCTGTGTACACAGGAGTTTCACAGAGGCTCTGTTTTAGCTCAGGTGTTATGGTGATATGTGCCTCAGGCACTAAAATATGTTTTTTTTTTTTTTTTTAACAGCATGCATGTCGTGACATATTTTTCATATGTGCAAAACGGCTGTTACAGGTGTGTATGTGTGTGTGTGTGCACGTGCATGTGTGTACGCGCATGTGTGTGTTTTAACGTGTTTCTTGCAAGGGAGGAAGAGAAAAAGGAAGTGAGAGAGGAAAAGCGAGAGTCGGATCGAGCTCAACACGGTTCGCCACAGATGGTTATTGTTTAGAATTCCAGGGTCATGATCTCATGCTGCGCTCTCCCTCTATCTCACAGACCCTGTAGGCTATGAATTAATCAAACGAAACACAAGCCTTGATATTGTAAGTACTCTCCTATCAGATTACCGACTACGGCCCCTGTCAACAGAAATCGGATTACTTCAGCAATGGGCAGAGACACTTGTGATTATAGTTGTAGCCAGCAGCGCTTTGGAGAAGAACGCCAGCGCTGCCAAAAGTTCAGGAACTAATCTTTAATACATCGAAGGACATCTGCAAGCGTCTCACCTCGAGTCTGTGCGACAGAGGTAGACTTCCTTCTCTCTCTTTCTACTCTGTTTACTTTAATGTTAACCACGGGAGGATATCCTGTCGATGCATGCTCTCTTTCTTCTTTCTGTGTCTCCTCAGCCAATGGCAGTCGCAGTCACAGTAAGGATGTCAGCAGGAGAAGCCTCCGATAGATAACGCTCCAAAAAAGCCTCTTTGTTTGCACAAGACGACAAGCAAAAAAAACCAAAAAACCTTTGATGGGATGAAGTGTCCCTCCCTGTCACCCACCGCCTCACACCTCCCATTATCTCCGTCTCCTCCTCCCCGTGTGTGTGTGATCCCTGTGTGCACTGCGACGCGGGACTGAAGCATTTAGCTGCTGTCAGTCAGCGAGAACAGGGCTAGCGGAAGAGGACATGGAGGAGCTGTCTTGGCTGACTGCTGGCAAACGAGCCACAGAGGCCCCATTACTTTCCCTGCTTGTCAGGAAGGAGTTAACCCCAAGAGGGGGGGGGGAGGCCAAACATTAGGCTCAATGGTAACTGAGTGTGTAATTAATGCTGCAATGTGTCCAGTCCCCAGGACCTTCTCAACCTCGGGACCCTTTCTCAGACTCTGGAAGAGAGGGAGAGGTCAGCAGGAGGAGAGGGGGGCATCCGGGCCCCCCTTATGCCACTGCATCTGTCCAGAGAGGGGATATAGTCTCCGCCAGGGCCTCAGGCGAATGACCCTTGTCAGCCATAAAGTTATGGGAGACAACAGATTGGTCTCCGATGACGGATGTGTGGAAGGAGGGCATTTCAAAGTTCCATGATTTACACAGACTTATTCCTAAAACTACTGATGTTTGGTAGAAAATTGATTTAATAGCTTGACCGCAGTATAATTGACCCAAATTAAATCACTCGTTTTCTTGTTGTTGCTTGTGAAGCAATTTTAAAATTCTTTCTGGTGTATAATTTATGCCAGCGTTTAATGAGCTCTGTTTAAAAAAAAAAAGAAGCTATTTCAGGAACAGGCATCATTTTGAGAATGCTACAGTATGAATAATAGATCCATAGAAATATTCTGGCACAATTGCTGTGGGTAACAAATTACTTTGGCTGTATCTCTCTAGACTATTGATATTAAAATAACAGACAGCCGCACACTGCAACATCAATCAGGACGAGTGTTTTTCTTTTTGGTAGGGAGGCTGCTATAAAACAGTTTCTGCTGTGCATCGATATACACATCGTAAATATTGTTAGTTGTGTGTGACTCGGCCGGTTTGATGGAGTAGATGCGTTTGGACAGGTTAAAGTCTGTTATGGCAGGGGAAGGACAGGTCATGTACGGAGATAGCTGGTGGGCATTATGTGTCTGTGGGTGTGGTTATTCTGGCAAGTTCCGGGTGTAAACGTCTTATTGATGAATGTCCTTACAGCTAAGACTGATCTTATCATGGCTCATATTTTGTTTGGCCTCTTGCACAGATTCCTAAACTTCTTACTTGTTCATTTTTTGGCCAAATTCTACAATTCAGGCCAAACTAGCTGAGTGCTAGACTAAAAGGTCCCATATTATGCTCATTTTCAGGTTCATACTTGTATTTTGGGTTTTTACTAGAACATGTTTACATGCTTTAATGTTCAAAAAACATATTATTTTTCTCATACTGTCTGTCTGAATATACCTGCATTCACCCTCTGTCTGAAATGCTGTTTTAGCGCCTGTCTCTTTAAGCCCCCCCCCCTGAAAAAGCCTAGT
>JAOVVB010278480.1:0-17539 GCA_028570985.1 Heterobranchus longifilis | reverse complement strand
CGAGTCATGTGACTTCTTGTTTGTTTAAAGCCCTGACAGACCGACAGCGGTCCAGACATGTTGTAATGATTTAGCCATTATAATAAATGCTTTTTCATATTTCCTTCCTCGTGGTCGTTATGGAGCACCTGGATCACCTTCCTGTTTATCCTGGTGAATATAAGTTTTCAGCAGGTTGTGGCAGTGCACTATACAACATAACTGATCTAACTTATTTTCGTCTAATTTATATATATATTTTTTTTATATTGAGTACATGTGCACTAAGATTACAACATAGTTTATCTGATTTATTTAGATCAAATTTTTATTTATTATTTATATATATGTAATTGTATTATTTATTATTAATTTTATTTATTTATCAATTTTATTTCTTTCTCAATATTCATATTTTTATTTAAAGTCCAAAAAAAGTTTTTTTCTTCTTAATTTCAGTAAATGCATGATGTTTCCAAAGTCAATGAGTAATCGTGTTAAATTATCGTCATGATTTTTGCCATAATCGAGCAGCCCTAACCTGCAAAACTAATTTCCTTCAGCCTCTGCTGTATTTCATGTTATCAGTTGTCACTGTGAGCATGTTAGCATTTATCTCACGGCGCCGCTGTGCCTCTACAGCCTCACAGAGCTGCTAGCATGACCGTAGTCACAATAAAATAACAAGCGCTGCGTGTGCATGCGTGCGTTGCTACAACCCTGATCCTCTAGAAAAGCTACTGTGTGTGCACATGTGTTATCCATATATATATATGTATAAATGTATGCATACCTGAAATGAAAAGTCATGGGGACTGTTAAACCAAAAAAACACATTCATTAATCCTCCCTCTGTGTATTATCGTGCTTGCGCTTGAATGATTCTTTTCAACGTGTTGCTTTTATTGCCAAACGCGAGCTAAGCAGCCAAGTCCCTTGTATAAGATCTGAGCACCTGTTAATCATAGCATCAGCTTCTGGCACTGATCCCCGCTCACAAAATGAAAAATGATTGGAGTTTATTCAAGCCGCACTGACAGAAAACGCCTGACACTGGCTGGATGGGATTAGTAAGACGGTTAAGTCATCTTTGGGCAGTTTTACACATGTCACACACCCGTTCATTCATGCTGTTATTGTCAATGAGCACTTCAGCAGATGGAAATCATGATGTGTTATTATTGCGTTAGGAGCACAGGTACAAACATGATAACTGTAGGCTGACACTTGGGTAATATTATGACCTCATAGGAGAGGCTGTTCAATTCCTGCGAAAACTAACGCTCTGTAATTCGTAGGTAACGCAGGTAACTGTGAGGCAGGAGGCTTATTATGTGCCGTTTTCTTTTAGACGGCGACCTCTAGTGGTCGTAGAAATTATGACGCAGGTAAACAAGGAAGTGAGGCGATGTAATATAAAGACCAAGAAGCCTGTTTAGGGATCAAACAAACGCAGGACTTTCACCCAGGAGACCGGTGTTTGTGTCCCGTTAACCTGTAAAATAAATGTCACCATGTAACTATTATATTTTGTGCAACATCTTTATTTATAACAAGAAGTTAGGGATTTGAACCCAAACCCTGTTTTTTTCCCCTAAACATACAAAGTAGTTTTGTTTGTAGTCCTGATTCACAATGTTAGCCACGTGTTTAACACTCGTATTATGTTACGGGTTAATTTGACCCAATTTAACTCGTCTTTTTCTTCATGAAATTTTAAGGGTCATGAACTTGTGTGTTAAATCTGGACACACTGATGTGAAGTGGAATGTCTGTGCAGAGTTTGTATATAAAAAGATGCAGAGTAACGAAAATGTGAAGAGAAGATTTTGAGAAAATGTTCAAAAGTTCAATGAAAAAAGATGCGTGATGGAAAAATGTTCACTAATTAATTGCTAAATATAATTTGAAAAAAAAAAATGTTTGTGATGAGGGAAAAAAGTGAACTAAATATAGTGTTGGCATTAAAAATGTATCGTGTTTCTAAATGTTCATATACTCTAAAATAAACTTCTTATTGTTTTTTACGTAATTCTTTAACTGTTTTGAGTGTTTTTACACCTGTAACATAATCAATGTCCTTTGTGTTTAAAACAGCGTTAAATAGAACGGCGGTCATATTTCATAAGCTATCATACGAACGCGTTCATGAGAATACGTTACATGAGAAATACTGAACTAAAAAGACATCGCTCCCCTAAATATTCATTAATTTGTTTTGTCACAATGTTTCAGAGAAATAAATGCATTCACATCGCTGAATATTTCTGATTTAATCTGCTAAAAACGCCCGATAAATATCTGTCGGGGTTATCCGAGGTCTCACGCTAACAGATGGTGGATAATTAACTTTGTGTTTTGGCAGTTTTGTCCTCACACCTTCTCCTCGCTGACGTCACGGACAACACAACACGGTCATGGAGAAAATATGCGCACACAGAGTACACGAGCATTTTAAGAGCCAGTGTTTCTGCCTCCTCCGGCATCAGGAAGGCCCAAAGGAAATTTCCAAAACAGCATCTTTTTATTATGCTGTGCTTTCATTTTGGCACTGCTGCCTTCCAAAGACTATTTACACCTCGTGTTTATTTAGATCTGGACTGAAATGCTGTGAAACTAGAGGCAGTTTGAAGCTCTGGTTTTACTGTAGGTCAATCCACTTAAGTCTAAACAGTTTGTCTTAATTTTCTCAAATTCAAAACGTTTATTTTGGATATATAGATGTGATAGCCTGATATTAAAAGCCCATTCTGTTAATCCAACAATTTGAGTACATTAAGTATATTTTAGGCTTTGAGTTGACCTCATTCAAATCTTCAAAAGACAGATCGCTGTTTGGATAATGAAAAAAAGGTGTTTTAAACAGCGTTAGAGTTCAACAAATTATTTTCACAAATCAGTACAGTTTTGGCAAGCTGTTTCTGGACTCCTGCTCACCGTTCCAGTGTTTTCAGTTTTGACTGCATTGCTCCAAGTTTCCAATAACCAATAACTCAGTTCACACAAACCAGGGCCATCACTCACCGGAGATATAACACTGATCTCAAAACTAATTTATTCGACTCCCACCGCGACAGTAAGGGACCGCTTTGGAGATATTTCAGATCCAATACGAAGCTATTTTTCCCGTCCTTTCAGTGAACCTTTTTATGAACTATGTGATATATTTCTGATCCATCTTGGAGATTTTGCAGATACGTGATACTTGCACATGTAGGAATCCCAGCGGGACTGCGCTCCATGTCTGTGACCCTTGGATCTGTTGCACAATCTCTGCTCAAATCTGTCTAGCTGAGTTAATTATGTATCTACTGCAGTTACTCATTAGAAAGGTTACATACTGTTCTGAAGACGCCCAAACGCACAAACTGTTCTGCATCCTTTACTTATTGTACAACAAAGGTTTGGATGTGCATTGCCTAAATCTGTACAAACACACGCGGTCCTGTCTATCGCCTGTAGCCAGATCTGTGAGTAAGTGGAGTCTGTCTTAGACTGCAGGGAATTACCTCAGCTCTGAATCATGTGGCGCCTTGCCGAGAGTGTGCACAATGCAATCACCCAGCCATCTTTCTTACTCATAAACTGACAGAGGGCCTCACACAGAGGCTGGACGCACGCCGCAGGAGGCTCGGACACAATGTTTCTAACGTCCAATTAGGCAAATTCTGTTGCAGTGGTGAGATTTTTTTTCATTTTTGTCTCAGTGGCAACTCCAGAAAAATATTATTTTACAGTTTTTGTTTTGTTTTATTGGACTGCCAAGTTTAGGTGATTACCAATGTGAACTGTTGTTATAAGAGAATAAGTTAAACCTTTATTAGTCTGGTGGGATTACCAAACAGTGCCGGGATAAAGCCTCACTTCCTGTCTGCACAGGAAGTCTGTGTTCCCGTTCCCAAAGTCCCTTCGCTGCAAGAAACAAACAACAACCTTGGAGTTATCAACATACATGCTAAAAATGAAGATTTGGGTGGTGCAATAAGGCACGCCTGCTCTGTTCTTTCAGTGAATGATTGTAAAGATCTACAAAAAATATGTTTACAACGTTTTCGTGGAGGTTTTACACCGAAACAGGTTTCCTTCTGACACTATTTTGCAGATGCACCGATTGGTTTAAGGGAATATAAACAGGCCAGAGAGTTTTTTTTCACTCTCCAGGAGTGAAATCACATTGAGTCCAGACTTTCCTCCAGCAGCGCTGTGGAGATAAGTCTGGCTACATGAGATTAAGCTTTTATTGATCCCCAGAGAGGAAATGTAAGTGTTGCAGCAGCACAAAGGCAGAAATAAGTAAAGATAAATAGTGAAGTAAAACTAAAATAAAAATTAAATGAAATAAGAGGTATATACAACTAGTATAAAAAAAAAGAACAATACAAGAGCAATTAAAGACAAAGTTACGAGATAAGCGACAAGTTATGAGGTAAATCCTGAAGTGTATTAGAAAACCATAGCCTGGCAGCAGAAGTAGTTATAAACTAATAAAGTCGTTATTTAGGTTTAATGTGCTGGAAGATCTTTTATTTATAGTAAAAACAGCAATATCACAGTATAAAAATACTCCGTTACGAGTCCTGCATCCAGAATTCTACTCAATAAAAAGCAGTAAAAATACGACATTAAAACACAGTATTGACAGTATACAGCAAAATGTACACTGAGTATTAAAAGTAAAAGTACTTTGAATGTCTGGCACAGTTATATAACTTATTACTGGATTTTCACCACTGATACATTAACATGTTATATGTCAATATATAAGTTGTTTCACTTATTATAAACTCCTTTATAATTTAACTATGGGAAATTATATATTTAATTATGGGACAAAGCAAGTTAATATATAGATAAATATTATTAATGAATGAATGGTGGAGAAGGGGTAGGATTAAATAAGTTTATACTTTTTCCTCATTTTCCAGCATGTAAACTGGTTTCACTGTGTATTATGTTTTTCATTTAATTTTTATCATAAGTTTTTTTTAACTATTCTTTTGTTGTTTCTTGTTATTTACATGTTCGAAATAAACATTTCAATCAATCAATCAAAACTGATTTATCAATTGATTTTATTTCATTTTTTATCTTATCCCCTTTTTTAGTAAATATCAGTTAATGATTGCTTTGTAATGATCACCATTCCTGAGTAACGTTATCAGAAGTGCACTTAAAATCGACATTAATATTCCGTGTCGCCTGCCGGATACAAATGACTAAATAAAAGTACGTTCGCACGCTGTTGTGAAATCCCGTCTTCATGTGGAACAGAAACTTCTGAGCTCAGTTGGAAACGTTTTTTTGATGTGAGCCGAGTCGGATGGATGATGATGTAATGCCTTTGGGCAGATTATTCTCTCTCACATCAAACACTCACACAAATGAGTCTCGGCATGTTTTCATCGCCGTCCTGCTTTGTCTTTTTGGATACATTTACTTTCGCTGAGCATAATGCCGAAAAAGTAATAAATTACTTTCTTACAGCATTCGTCTATCTATCACAGTCAGTGAGTCAGTGAATGGCCCATTCATTAACCAGATGTCACAAAGACACACTGTGCACTCCAAACAGACCTTGGTAAGAAGCCACGATGCTTTTTTATTCATCGACTCCGATGTTACGCCTTTTTCCGATCACATCAGACCACCTATCATCATCTGTAGAAAAGACAGAGTAGGTACACAAGAAGACCACAGCGCTCCAGCGCTTAAATCCGCTGGCAGGACTGATTTTGGACGCCTCTTTCTAGTAAAAAAAAAAATAAAAAAAATCACATTATGGGAAAACTCATCAGCCGTGAATGGCGGTCGGCAGCTTTTGAGTAATACGTTGTGACAGGACTTAAGGTCCGGGGTCCAAAAAAGTTCTGGCACTGTCAGAGAATTTGCGCCATAATCGTGCTTTGTGGCCGGTGGTACGACATGGTGGTGATGACTCTATTCCGCTGAGTGACTAATAATAACATGGAAGGCAATGACGACACGCTGCTGCGCCGTACGGATGACAAATGTGGAGCTGGAGGTAGTACGTAGGTTTACGGCCTACTTGCAGCATGATGACAGAACAGGTTATATCAGCACAGTGTGACGCGATCCCCCTGCACAGCCCGACATGCAAGAAACACAAGTTATGTCTGGACACGCACAACCTCCTACAATGTCGTTAAAAGGCTGAAGAGCCCAGATTAATACACTTTACACTTCTTGTACATTTTGGCTTTTTTAATCTCATGAATATTCATGTGACATTGGAATTGGAATGTGAAAAAAAAAATGAAAATATCCTTAATAAGTAAAACATAAATAAAATAAAACCACACAACCAAAACAATAAATAAAATGAGCAAAACGTTTTATAACAGCAGGGAAAAGCTTGCTGTTTATTCTGGCATCATGTTGGCTAAAATGATGAAAACGCAATGATGACGCATGTAAACAAAACGGCTGATATCAAAGACAGCAACAGTTATTCTGGTCATGTCCATATATCGTATGATAAGTTGATATAATATTTATTGTGGCAGGCCTAGTGCTGCTCACTGTGTTGTTTGGTGAAGTATTTCTAATGCCTGAATCCTCCGGCCAGAAAATGTAAATTAAAACATCTCATCAGTCCCAAAGTAACTCCTCAGAATTCAATAACCATCACAGATTGATTACACACGACAGTGTAAGAGCATCAGAGAGTTTTGTTCTTTTAAGCCCTTCAGCGTCAAGGTCATGGATTCAAATTTGGCACATTATGTATTCTCTTTGTTGTGTTGTCTCTGTCTTGACTTATTGCAAATATAAATAATGCATCGGATACACAAGACTTCTACTGACGAGGTGTCCAACTAGTGAAGGTGCAGAAAATGTGTGTGCATATCCGCTAGCAGGATTTAACAAAACATCCTTCCGTTCATTCGACAGGTAGAGGAACATGCGATCCCGCAGCAACAGTCTGGAGGACGTGACCAAGGCAAAGCCGGCGCAGCAGCAGGCGGACACACGCAAGCGATCTGTAGAGCGAGAGGAGCCCTCGGGAAGGGCTGAGCGCCGCAGCAGACACCGGGAGCCGCCGGACGACACCGGCACCATCCAGCGGAATCACAAGACGGCCAAGAACAGCACCTGCGCCGGTGGGAGTGGGAGTGGGAGTGGGAGCAGCAGCGCCAGCGGAGCTGCAAAGGGAGGCCGGAGGGAGAAGGGCAGGGACCTTTCCCGAGACGACCTGGTCTTTCTACTGAGCTTGCTGGAGGGAGAGCTGCAGGTAATCCAAAGTGTAGACACGGCCGAGCCCTGGGAACATTTAGCCAGAACAGCAGCAGACAATGGCGCTGGCCCCAGTCGGACATATAGTCAGTCACGGTGGCTCAGTGGGCAGTGGGCACTCAAGATGGACTAAAAGCTGGTGTTAATGGACAGCCAACAGCTGGGGCTACTTCCTGTCATTCCAGCACTGGATCCAGAAATCTGCTGGCAAAGTCTGCCTTATTGCTGAGGTTAAAGGAGCGAGATACAAACGCAAACAGCAGAGATAGAAGTATCTATTCCATAGCACTGCACTGCTTTTTACCCTAACCCTCTATAAACAGATTCTGCATAATGAGTACAGAACCTGTAGGCAACGGGACAAGATGTGGGTAACTGAAGTGTTCTGGTTTCCAACTGATCAATCATGTAGCAGCTTGTGATGCATGAAGGTAAACAGTCCATGGTGAGAGCAAAAGAGGAGGAGCACATTGGCCGTAAAGTAATCACGGAAACCTATCGGCTATCGTCTCACGACGATTTTGCTTTTTATTAACTTTTTGTTATTATTTATCTGCATTATATCTGTTAATACAGACGTCGCCTCTCACATCTGAAATTGCTAATCGGACTGTAAACAATGACAGGTGCATGGAAGTGGAAGTCTTGGCCTGGCCAAAATATTGGCCGTCGCCCCCAGAGGCTAAATTGCCATCAGACGGATAGCCAATTGGGTTTTTGTAGATTATGTGCCAATCTACAAAATAAAAGGTCTCTCCTGCAAACAGCTTTCTTGTCTGCTGTGCCCCCACAGCCGCTCACCTTTCAGGTTTTCACCCTTGATAAGTTCATCTCTGTCGTGAGCCTGAGTGAGAGAAAGAAGGTCAACACTGACTTATTCATATTTATTGTCCTGATGTCTGGTGTAGTGTAGACTCGTCGTGGACGGCTGCTGTATGTTAATCCTGCTTCACAAAGTTGAATCTAACCTCCTTCCTCCTCTACAGGCCAGAGACGAGGTGATCACGGTGCTGAAGGCAGAGAAAATCGACTTGGCGCTGCTGGAGGCCAAATATGGTTTTGTCACACCGCAGACAGTCCTGCAGTCCCTGCAGAGGGACGCCATCCAGGGCAAGGCGGACGTCTTCCAGGAGGACATCTATGAGAAGCCCATGGTAGAGGTAACCCCAACTCTCAAAGACAAGAATACCCTCAGTGTCCGACTGACACACAGCAGTCCAGACGTGACAGAGGTTTTCTGTGTGCCCTCCACCCCGCAGCTGGACAAGTTGGTGGAGAAGCAGAGGGAGACGCACCGGCGGATGCTGGAGCAGCTGTTGATGGTGGAGCAGTCGCACAAACAGGCGCTGTACAAGCTGGAGGACGAGAAGAGGAACCACGGAGAGTTCATGAAGAAGAGCGACGAGTTCACCAACCTGCTGGAGCAGGAGCGCGAGAGGTCAGTGTACGAATTCACACGACGAGAGCTCGCTGAGAAAAGCTGCCGGTCTCCCAACAAACAACATAATCGCAATGGCTGCTTCAGCCCTGCAGGGAAAGTATTTGCAGAAAATTTAATTTTGGTTTCAGGAGAAAGTTTCACTGACTTAAATGCTAATTTTGGATGCAACTGCATTCATATTGCTTAGAAGACGATTATTGATGATTAGGCTTTCTGTTTTACAAAGCCTTATCGGAGACTTCCTCCTGAATTCAACCTCACTTGTGTTTAAATTTGTATTATTTAAAAAAGCAGTAAAACCACTCCAGCAAGATGCGGAAACCTCCCACAGAGTCTCTCATCCTGCTGATGTTGGTAAAAGCCTGTCGTTTGTCAGGGCACACGATTTCTGCAGCCTTCAGCATGCATGTCTTCACAAACGCCCCCTCACAGTATGACTTTGATGCTGATGCTATTTCATTAGCAATAAGGTAGCTAGCTTTCACAGCTGCATCGCTGATCTCTCGCCCACGACTTAAACAGACTGCTGTTTCCTCAAACCTGCCAACAATTCATTTATCTTCTCTGTTCTCAGTTGTTGCAAGTTCTTGTATTTCTCGCTGTGAAAACATTGAGCACTCTGGCTTCTTATTTACCTCTGTGAAGAAATAGGAAATGGTCCATATTACATGGAAAACCCAACACTGTGTCCACTTTCTCCTTTTTTTACAAAGACATTTTCCACCGGCAGCTCCAGCGTATCCAGCATCGGGCCTGATATATACTCTTATTAGGACAGCGCCACCCCCAGTGGACAAATAAGAAAAGCATTGCATTTTTTTGCCAGTTCTGGCTTGCAGGCCGCATGTTTGACACCCCTGGACTAGACCACAGAAATTGAATGAAAGCAGAACAGAAATTGGCGTGGTCAACTGACTAGTTCAAAAGAAAAATGTCGACAGTTGTTATGGTGATGATAACACGCCAGTGGGGCTGTAAAATGTCAGGACTTACCAATAAAATATGAAGCAATTACATCCAGCAATCCTCAATTCCTCTCTAGCAGCAAGATGCACAAAAGACGCCTCTCCGTGCTTCGTACTCCACTGCTCGTCTGGTCGTTACTGCAAAAACTCACCTCAGTGAGTCAGCGACTTGCCGCAAGTACAGAAGTATAATTCTTTGCAACAGTACACCTAAAAATGGCCGCCACGCTTACCATCCTGCTATGTATGGGAATGTCCTACTTCTATAGACTAGACATGCAATGAAAGGTAACAAAACACTCCTATAGTCTGACCTTGACAATGCATTGCACGCTCCATTAAGATCCGACAGGCAGAACAGAAAAAGCACTCAACAATGTCAAGTGACTTTCACGTGACAACACCACACACCACGCTTTCATTCAGCCCCTAAGTGCAGCATCAAGCCGGCGCCAAAATTCCGACTGATGCAGCGTTCTTTATTAATGTCTGTCATCTCTGCGGTCACTACAGCACGAGTGTCTTTACGAGTCAATGTCAGCGTGCTCTTCAGAGTTAGAGGGCCTCTTGAGTCATTTCAGCAGACAGAGTGGAAGTCAGCTGATCACATGTTTTTCTTTATCCATGACCTTGATATGGAGGATAGTGGCTTGAGAGCTGAATGTGTTGCTCAAAAACAGTTTGTCAGCTAGTAAAAGAGTTGTTCAAATCCTCCATCCAACTCCAGCCATTCAGCACTGCCAAAATGTCTTAATAATGCTATGTAATGTTAGCATTAAATCAAAGTGTTCTTCAGGGTTACAGGGGGAAAAAACACCCTAAAAGAATTCCATTATTGTTTTCCCATGACCTGCACTCGGTCCTTTACTTTTATTATCACCTTTTATTGAACAACTCTGCACAAAGCTGGAGCGGACGGAGAGTTTTTACTGGAGATGATCCAGCGACCGAGAGAGGAAGGCAAGAGTTTGTCGACAGATAATTTAGGTTTGAGCTTAGATACACAAATAAGCTTTACATTTACAGCTCTGCTTTATGGTAGCACTGCGGATATTTGTGAAGCAGAGAGAAAAACCATATCCCCTGGATAACTTTCCTCCAGCTACGTCTGCGTGTCAATGCCAGTGAAAGCAGCTCAGAATGAGGGACACTTGAAGATCAGATTGTTTATTTTGCTGCGGTTTCATAATGTGCCATGATGTGGTCATTCTCTAAACTGTCCAAGATCATAAAAATATATCAGAACTCTGCACTCTGTTTAATCTTCTGTCCTGTACACTGACCCAAGACCACAAACACATGTTTAGCGCCATCATCAGGTTAAAAAAAAATCAATTTGTCCAAAACTTTAGTTTATGACTAAATACCTGCAAAACTAATGGCATTCCCATCCCAATATGGTCAATATTATACCTGCTAAACATCAGCATGGGTTTGCTTTTGGCTCAAAGCACTTCTGTGCAATGGTTCAACAAGCCCACAGTTCGGTTTGTTTTGTGTTTTTTGGGTCACGGTTTTGGTTTTGGTTTTGGTTTTGGTTCGGTTTGTTTTGCACATTAGGGAGAAGAAAAATGTTCTCTCTGAATTTTGTCGTTTGCAAGAATATCCATCTAGAGATTTGCTAATAATATCAACAAATATTCTTTCAAAAACAAACGTGTTACTTATTAAACCTGCCTGCATCCTCAAACTTTACATTCTCGCCTCCACATGCCATTTCCACCGATCTCCACACTGTATTCTGGCCTTTAGCTTCCGTTTCCGTCTCTCCGCCTACATACATGACTCGTCATTGGTATACTGACAGCTCATTGGACAGCTGCTCCTCTGGGGAAGGGGATAGAAAGGGAAGCCTGCATGCACACACCTAGTGATGGGCAGACTCTTTTCGCGGTAACACTTCCGTCGACATGTAAATGAATCTGACCGTGCAAACCTTTAGAGTTGTGATACTTTTCTACGTTTCTCTGTGACAGTCCGTGGAACATACATGCACGTTGGACAGCTGCTGTCAGCTCTTCAATGCATCTACCAGTCACTATGTATACGTTTACATTAATAAAGCTAAAATATTCGTTTTAATGCATTGATTCCAAGTGAGTGTTTCATTCGGTCTGAGGTCTTTATCTTCTGTGTTTTCGTACATAGACACTAAAAAGTGTTGTTGTTTGTTAATTTTTGCATCACTACACACAACAACGATTGTTTCCTTGTGGAACTGAAAAACATGCGGATCACGTGCAAACCGGGCCGTGGTTTATGTAGTCATCGTTTGTTTTTTTACGGTTCAGTTTTGCTGCGAAGTACACACAGCCGCCAGCATGCTGCAGACTTTCTGCACTATAACAGAAATCCTGGTAACACTTATACTATCAAGTGCTATGAAATATAACAGTGTGTGATTCATTTAGGGGCCCTGATAACAGCCTCAAGCATGTTGTGTCTCTTAACTGTAATTTCATCCGTGTGATGTTAGGAGGCATTGTGCTGCGCTCGTGTTAAATATCCAACCTCTCACTGGATTACGAGACATTACAACTATTTCAGATTACTGTACGGGCATGTTGTCTTAACGCCTCCAAATGGTGAAACCGTGATCCATGAAATAGTGTAACGTGAGATAAGTCTGGGATAAATTATTTGGAAGTGCTGTTTAACATTGCCAGCTCCGATGGCTGGAGGCCTGACGTGGAAACACGTCTGACTGATTTCTTCTGTAAATGTCAAATAGAGAGCCGTCACAGGGCAGTGCTCTGTTTACTGCTTCCTCAGCAATATCACATATCACATATCTCTCACACGCACACACACACGCACACACACACAAACACACACACAGAGGGTATGTGCACTGACCCAGAAACTCACCTACGACACAATCAGACAAATCCATAAAACCCCACACACATGCACCCTCAGCAATTAATTTCACAAAGGAAACACAGCTGGGCGCCGTCCCGTGACCTATTTGGGACAATCACATCATTGCACTTTAGCCGTAGCAGAATGTTTGAGTTGGACCGGCGAGCGGTGTGACGACGGTCTGCGCTTTGTCACCGGGCATGTCAGGAAGGACAGGCTGCCATGAAAAATAACCCTCTGTCCAGGGTCGGGCTAATTACCGCGTGAGAAAAGGCGAAAGATTTATACGACTGAGAGGAGAACAAAAAAAAAAAAAAAAGAAAAACTAACCTACAGTAACGGCTCGGAGAAGCATCAATCACACTGCGTGTTCAACAAGATGCCAGATTACCATGGAAATAGTTGATGAGGGTGTATATTTTCAGCCAGCAGACTTCAGTGTGAGTAAATGTACATAGAAGTAAAAATGTGTGTGTGTGTGTGTGTGTGTGTCGGGGGGCGTCCAGCATCTGCTGTTGTCATCTGAGTGGTTGGACGCAGCCTTGTTTATGTAGCTGAGTACTCTGTTACGGTCGTAGATGCGAGCGTGCGTGTCATGTGTAAAGTTATTAGGTAGTTTGTCCAGACAATCCTCACAAGACATTATATTTTTCAGTGCCGCTACACGGATAATTATGAGTTATACTATATGGTACGGCTGTAAGTGTATGCACATGGGGGAGAGTAGGTGTACAATTTGATGGATATTTATTATAACTTAAGTGTTATTTTTGCAGTTTTGGCCATCATTTCTATTGGTTATAAGAGTCTAATCCGTTTTAGTGATGTCCCTACTCTGTGTTCCCACATATATGACATTACAATGTTGGAAAGTTTCAAATAATGAGGTAATCTTTATGTAAAAGTAAAAAACCTCAGATTTTAGACCGTTCTGAATACTCTGTTTCCAACTGTTTTTTCCGACTTTGGCTACAAGCTGACGTCAACTCGTGACAGATTTCTTTATACGCTCATCTGCTCCAGACACTGCAACTTTACACACACTGCTACATGTAGCTACATGCTAACATCAGGGAGAGCTGTAATTTTCATTTTGGATCAGACTCCTGCTGGACCATGTCCGGTTGTGAAGATTTTGGTTTAGAAGCTTTTTATTGGTGATTTTTCACAGTAGAAAGAGTTGCTACAGTGCCGTTATCCCCCTGCAATGATGGTGCAGAGACGCCGAAAGTGCAGATGCAGAAGGTCCTGAAACTAATCGGACTAATCGGAGCAGACTGGGCTTTTTCGGGAGGCGGTGAATACAGGTGTTCCAGATAAGAAAAATAAAGTGTTTTTTGAACATTAAAACATGGAAACATGTTCTAGTCCCAGTAAGCCGTCCTAGAAAATTAGCATAATAGGTCGTCTTTGAATAGGTTTTTCATAAAGATTTGCTGTCACATCGCAGACCCTCAGAAATATTCAGGCATATTTTTTTTAACAGTCAAATAAAATGAGCCAATTTCACTCAATGCCAAATCCATTATAACTTAGGTTAAACTATTTTCAGCCTTGTAGACCAAAGAAAAAAAACACAATGAGCTAAATACTCAAATTATCAGAGCCATTTAACATTCAGATAGAGCAATTTGCTATCGAACACAAGTGATCATCCAAGTACATTAGACCATTAACGCATTTCTAAAGACCCACAATCTGTCAAAGAAATGCAATTTAGGCCTTGAAAAGGTCTTTATTTATCAGGTTATGATAGACAGGCGTGAAAGAGACTAAAAACATGTGTCACACCCTTCTTCTAACCTTCATCTTCAGCTTCACTCGGGTTCATTCTGCTATTTTTATATGATGTGTGTGAATACTCATGACGCTTTTCTTTTTCTTTTTACAAGAGCTGACCAAAACAAAGATCTAGCAAAGCGGCGCTGGGTCCATTTCCTCTGTGGACACATGCTTTCTAAGTGCTCCTGCAGTGGACAGTTTGATTGGGCCTTAATGTTTACAGGCTGAAAGGTTGAAACCCAATGAAAAATACATATCCCTGAAAACACCTCGGCCTCTTCTCGGGGCTTCATGGTGTATTTATAACTGCTTCTTTACAGCATCGCAGCAAAGTGAAAGGCATGCTCAAATGAAATTAATGCACACTACTTTTTTTCTGAACTAGGTACAGTACAGTACCACTGGGCTTACGGGAATCTGCCTGAGGGCAGACTGGAGTGCAGGAAATACAGCTGAAAGAAAACAAGCAGCTCCTCTGATACCTGACTTGCAAACCGTTCATCAGAGCTTCACCTGCACCGACAAAGTGAGCAGACTCAGCAGAGTGACTGTCAAAGCCCTAGTTTGAATTCTTGATTGTATCAGGGCTGCACGATTACGGCCAAAATGATCATCATTAGGGATGTCCCGATCCCATCTTTGGTATCGGGATCGGGGCCGATCGAGGCATTTTTAACTGACTCGGTATCGGCTGTATTGAGCACTACCTGAATCCGATTTTTTACGACGACACGTGCCGTAAACGAGACGAGAGCGCGGCTTGCGGCAGGTTGCGTAACACACTCTACGAGCTGTCCAGCGCAGCAGCTCAGCTGAAATGTGAGAACAGGCCCCCGCCGGAGCCCTACAACGAGGCTCGGGACCGCCTCTGATGCCCTTTATCTGATGCTCTGCCACAGACATCTGGACTGCAGACTGGACCACTTCTGATTTAAAGCGTGCGGTGTTACATGTTAAAACAATGTTGCACTAACTGGAATTGTGATAAGAGCCATATAAAAATACTTTTAGCTTGCTCACTTTGTTATTTAAATAAAAATAAAGAACATTAAGGAACAACTTGGATGCAGAAGTATCGGATCAGGACTCGGTATCGGCCGTTACTCAACATTAAATGACTCGGATCGGATCGGTGGGGCAAAAAACGTGATCGGGACATCCCTAATCACCATGATTATTTTGATCAATATTGAGATTACGATTATTCATTGATCACTCCCATGTTGTGTTATATTCTTGCTAATGTACAAATCTTTGCATCAAAATAAGACGGGTTATTCACAGCGACTCTCCAGAAGGAAAAATATAAATAAAACTGACCCGCCCCCCTGAGTTACTGTTGCAGAGAGATATTCCAAATAAATAACTGCACATTTCTGGAATAATAGTTCTTGTAGAGTTTTGTGATTGAGGAGGATTAAAAGCTCTCCGGTCCCAATGCAAGCGTCAGACACCCGACGTCTTTTTCCACAAACATACAGAAAAACAGTGTTCTTCCACTGCAGAGTAAGTCATTATACTGTTTTATTATAAGTTACATTTAGTCATGATGACTCCCTGTAGCGTCTGAAACTTTTAGCCGTACGCTGTTAGTAACATGTACTGAGGTTAGCATAACAAGCTAATGAGCTAATGTTAGCGTCCGAGTCAGTCTCACTGGAGAGTAAATAAAATGTGGGAGCTGGAAGACCTGCAGGTTCTGGTTTAGTTCTGACAGTACAGAGAGAGTTGTGTGAGGAGGACGGTGTGTCGTCGCTCCACCGCTGTAGAGTAATTAACGTTGTGTGAATGGAAACACATCCGACATGCTAACAACATGCTAACACACATCCAGCAGCGTCACTGTCTCCGTGTCCCCGCTGCTGTCAAACAGCTGTTAGACTGCTGTGAGACCTGCAGCTTCCATATACACACTGTTTCTGCTTTTTCCTGCTAATCCAGACTTCACGTTACCATCTGACATCAGACAAAACTCTGAAAGCTGCTGTTAGTTCAGGAACAGCCAGGTCGCCTCTACTGAGTCAGTATGTTTACATGGTGTTTGTAGTAGTCCGACTAAAACACATGTAAACATGTTAGCCCGACTGAAATCGTGAAGTTGTATTTCTGGAAGTCGGACTAACACACCTAGATAATGTGGTCGGGTGGATTTACTCATGTAAACGTTCAACCAGCCTCAAACTGGCCTGGGTGTTCTGCACATGTTTCATAGTTCCTGTGACGATCTTTCACCCGGAAGTCTAAAGCTACAGTCAAACACAGCGTAGCATAGCAGACGTCACGTAGTTGTAACAGGAGCAGACAGCGTCGTCTTCTGACTTCATCACCATCAGCAGCAGGGATAACGAGCATCTCATTAGTATCAACAGTACAGCGTGGAGTACTCAGGAAATGTGCAGCGCTGTAAAGTTATCCATGTTTTCGACGTTGCTGCTTGCTAGCTTGTTTGCTACGTGACGCAATGTGTCAACCAGAAGAAGGTCCAGCAGCAACCAGCTGACAGGAGGCGTATCACCACCTACTGTACCAGAGGAGGACAGACTTCTGTCAATAAATGGATTCTCCCCCAGTTCATGTTTACTGGGACAACGACAGCAGTCCAGTTAAATGACCTGATCCAGCTCTAACCAGACCTGGACTTCACTGTAAACTGACTGTCTGCCTCCCCCGTCCTGAATAGTCTTTCCCGTTTGCCTGCTGCAGCCTGAACATCGACCATCGACATGACTTGTTTTGTGTCTGCATTTGAGTCCTGCTTGCTGTTTGCCAGTCCCAAAGTCCACCGTCACAGACCCTCAGACTCTGACATTCATTTCTGATCAGTCCTGCGGTGACCAGGTCTTTCTGGGCTCTCTTACAGACTTTGTGAGCCAATTAGTAGCCTACACTTTCTATAAGTCTGCAGTGCTTCTGATGTCATAATAATGGCCTCTATACTATTTCCCATAGTCTATGAGAGTTCAGTGATTAGGTACATCAATCAATCAATCAATCAGTAATCTAAATGCATCATTAAGGTTCTATCTCAATACAAAAATCACTGTCAATATATGACTTTGTATGTGCAGTATCCGTGTTACAGAGAGCACATGCAGAGACCAGTATCTGTAACTCAGAGGGTCTGCACTGAGCTCCTGTCAAAACCATGAGACTCTGCAGACATTCATATGAACCACATTGCTGCCCTGTGTGTGTGTGTGTGTGTGTGTGTGTGTGTGTGTGTGTGTGTGTGTGTGTGTGTGTGTGTGTGTGTGTG
>JAOVVB010278473.1:0-17539 GCA_028570985.1 Heterobranchus longifilis | reverse complement strand
GGGGGGGGGGGGGGGGGGGGGGGGGGGCGGGGCGGCTGGGAGTGATATTGAGAGTGACACAGCGCCAGGCCTGGGGAAGGTTACCATAGGGCTAATGGGGAAAAGAGCAGTAATGAGATCTCATGGGGGAAAAAACGCCACTTTCTCGCTCTTTTTCTCTCCCAAATGTAACAGTGAAGGGGACCAGACGAGAATCACCAGAACTGCACATACACACACACACACACGGAGAACAAGCACACCTCTATGACAGCAATAACCCTCCTCCTGACTGACCTAAGGGCAAGGAAACCTTGGCGCTCATTAATCCTAGCAATAAATAGTGCAGGGGGCATGACCCAAAGAGAGAAGGTCCGACCCACTGCAGGTCAGAGGCTTTGGTTAATAAAACATAAGTGTGAGAGTCACTCATGGTGGGATGGCTAACATTGCATAACTGTGCCAAGTAATAATATTTGGTTTTACAGGAAAACGAGCTAAAAGGCGGTTTGTGCGCATCAGGCCAGAGGCACAGGTGTGTGATTGAGACCCTGCTCCCACACAAGTCTGCATGTTTGTCTGTTTGTGTCCTGATTAAATGATTGCTAGTGTGTGTGTGTGTGTGTGTGTGCGCGTGTGTGCGTGTGTGTGTGTGTGTGCGTGCGTGTGCGTGTGTGTGTGTTGGGATGGGATGCTGACACAGCTTGGGCATCTTTGCAGTCAGATCCATTTGGCAGAGAGAGCAGAACCAATCAGATAATTGTCCTTGTTTGGCATTGAGTGGACCCATCCGTGGGCCAGTGGGCTGATTATCCAGGCTGGGAACGAGAATGATTGAATAGCGAATTACATCCTAATGAATATATTATGTCGCCCCTCAGTTTATCCACACCACTGTGAAATAAAGAGATGAGATCAACACCTGCCCTGATGAGGAGATGAAATTCTACCTCTCTTTTCCACCACAAAGCAAGACTAATGGCCATGCAAATAACATTTTCAAACAAGGAGATTGGAGTGGAAACAGGGTGCTGCTCGTGAGAATGAGGCTGAGCAAAATCAAAGAAAAGACGAAGATGCATAAACAGCTCTTGATGGACTCTGAACAGATGTTGCAAATATATAATAATATATATATAATATTCAGAAACATAAGAGGCATTCCACTGGGGCAGAGATCAGAGAAATGTTTGGGCAACATAGAAGGAAGTGTGAAGATGGTAAGTGGTTACAATAAATGCAGTGAAGCAAGAAAATTGACACTCTCCTTGATGTTTTTTTTTTTCTTTTTCTTCCAAATTTAAGGCTGAAATCAGAACAAACCTCATCCTTTTATTTTTTCAGAATCGACATATGAAAATTGTTATCCAAAGCCAGAGTTTTCCTTATCAAATCCCCAGAAAGAGATTGTTAGTGCTATTGCAAAAGGCACCACAGCTGATTTTCAATCATGCAGCACCACAGGTTTTAGGTCAGGCAGGTCTCTGAGGAGGGACAGTAATACAATAGCCCAGTGGCAAGCCCCCATTTGGACATGTTGCAGGGGGGAGAAGCAAAAGAAACCCGACCATTCTTTACAGGCCGGTAGGAGGGCCCGTTTGAGGCTTTGCTGTTCAAAATGACAACGGCTGCTGACGGACACAGTCCGAGATCATCGGACACCTATGGTGTCTATGTCCTTGAGGGGAACACGAGGAGGGAGACAAGTACCACTGAGACCAGCAGGCCGCCCCTCTGCTCCCACTGTCCTGTCAGCACACATGTGTGCACAGTAACCACCTCTAATCCCAGTGTTCAAAGGCTGATGAAAAAAAGCCACAGAAAACCACAGACCCAGGGAGGGGGGTTGATAGCTTAGCTACAGAAGTGGGTGAGATTAATAACCAAACCTTATTCTGTATTTTTGACATTTTATATATTTAATTAGAGATGCACCGATATATTGGCCGAACATCGGTATCGGCCGATATTCGCCTTGTTGACTGCAATCGGCAAATAAGATGACCTTCACCGATGGCAGTGGCCGATATTTATCTGTTGCATCAATTTTGCGCTGGCTACATGTTGTGTTAAAAAGTTAAAAATGCTTTTGAAGAAGTTATTTCAGAATTTTGGTGCCTCCATAGTACTTAAAAATCCAATTTTTGTTAGTGGTTGTGATGTAGTATGTTATGGATAACTGCACAATGCTGAGTCTACTCCTGTATGTTAACTAAACCACTAGAACAAAACAAAATGAGGCAGAGATATGAAGAGGGTGAGCCAAAACAAATGGCACAGCGTGATTAAAAACAGCACTGATGCGAGGCTGTCACCAGATGGCCACCGTCTTTTCGCAGTGAACTAAAGTGTTTTTTTCTCTCACATTTATTAGCCATAGCCTTTATTTATTCCTTGGATAAAATATGAAGTCTCCGGAACAATCTTTGATAATATCCAGAGACACACGAACGCTTACTTCCAAAGTAGAATTAGACATTTGCCTGCAGTGCAGACAGTAGACATATGGGCGCTAACTTGAACGTGTACAACACGAGCATGCACAAACACACATGCTTACAACTGCGTGTGCACAAATACACCAGCCGCGAGTCTGTTTATTTTCCATCTAGTAGAAATCTCACGGCTCCTCTGGCAAGCCTGAGGGATCAGTACAATATTTAAATAATTCACGCGAGTTAGAAATCTCTTCAGGTTGTTTGCTGTTCTCTAACACATCAGAAACAGTTCCATTCATGTGTGTGGGGCAGGTGTCACCGCTTACACAACCGGGAACTAACTATTTGCTGTTGGCTCATGTAGTGTGTCTTTGTTGGAAATGTTGGCGTGATCTGACATTTTTGCCGTGACTGTTGGCTCTGACCACAAATTCGCGCGGGGGTCAGAGTCAATGAAAGGGTGAGGGATGGACTGCAGATTTCTGAGGGATACTTCAGCGGGATATGAGGAGATGGAGACAAAGGAAAAGGAGAAGGCAGAGAGAGGAAAGAGAAATGGAGATAAGCTGTTGCATAGTTTGGCTACTCGCTGTCTCAAGTGTTGATCTGCTCTGCTCTGAGCCTCAGGCTTTAGCCTCGTCCTCCTCCTCCTCCTCCTCCTCCTCCTCCTCCACAGCTCCCCGTGTTTCTCCCAGCATGGAGCCCATCTGATCTGCCACACAGGCCTCCGCCAACTCTCATTAAACACTTTGGAGACTTAGACAAAAATACAGATGAGCCTCTCTAGCTTCACACTTTACAGATTAGAGATCGGAGCTCACATTTAGATACAAGAGTCATTGTGAAGAGTTCTGTTACCGAACAGGCCGGTGCGGATGGTGTCGGTCTGTGGAAGCTCATATGAAGTACGCATGTGGAAATGTGCCTCTGCGCCTGTAGCTCAGCACTGCTCGGAAGGAATCATGCTACTTTTTAAATGTGGAACAACACATGGCCATCGGCATTTCAACAAAAAATATATATATAGACTTAGCCGGGCAATGCAGAGACAAATTACAGCCTTTGCATGTTGTTGGTTCCAAATTTAAATTGATTTGTTTCCAGCGAATGTTGGTTCACTTGGCAGCATCTCTTTATCCCCAAAGGAAGAGTACAGCAAATCTGTGACGGCATCAATGTGTTTTTGACAAAACAGACTTCAACTGCAAATTTCAAAGAATAAGCAGCTAAAAAACGAAATATATTTTTCTGTAACTCATTTCAAAGATCTAATGCTGTAAGTTAAATGCACTAGAGAGCTTATAATCAACAAAGAATCTTCGTCTAGATAATTAATGAACTCTTGAAACAAGACCAGAATTAAATCATGTAATTTTTAAAATGCAACTGAAAAACAAAAGGCACTGAGGGAAAAATGCCTCTCAAGGCTGACTTAAAAAAAACAAAAAACAAAAACACTACTTCTGAATCCAAATGTCAGCCGTGTCTAAATAAATAACATGATGTCTATCTGCAGCATTACAGCTCCCCATGTAATTCATGTAAGTCTCTTTCTTCTGAAACGGGCTGAAATCACCATCTACTGTGAGTGCAGTGGATTAGACCTGCAAATATGGAGCTAATTTCCTGCCAAAACTTAACAAACAAACAAACAAAACATGTTTTACAAATGCCCTGCAATTGACTAACAAACACAGTGTGGTTTGCAAATACAGAACATCATTAGCAAACGAATGCGTTTTGTTTGGCAAATACAAAACGTACTTATCAAACAAATACACAACATATTTCTAATGTATCATGCTTCAGAAACAAATACAGCATGTCTTACAAGTACAAAAACATATTTTTTGGCACAATCTTTCTGCCATGATTGTGCTGAGGATTTTCGCACAAATGTCCTGAGTAATTCGCCCACCACAACAGCAGGTGGCGCTTCCGGAGGACGCCTCGACGACTGCGTTCCCATGAACACCGATAGCGATATGGGGCATTGATTTTGATTAATTTATTGTTTATTAGACCACAAAAGAGAGAAGAATTAGCTTGCTGGTGCTCCCTGCGGTCCCTCCGCCTCGACCCCTACCGCTATCAGACTAGTACTTGCGGGCGGCAGCTCCGGAGACCTTCAGTTTGCGGCTGTAGCAACTCAAATTCAGTCAGCGTGAACCCCAGCGCCGGTGTCTAACCTGTGTAAGGGCAGCCACAAAAAGATTGCTGATCCGGCGAGGAGTCTGGTCAGTCCGGGATCAGACCCCCGGCGATGGGTTTGCGCTGGCTGAATTTGAGTTGCTACAGCCACAAGCTGAAGGTCCATCTCCGGAGCTGCTGCCCGCTCTCCTCCCGGCGAAGTAGTCTCCTAGCTGCGGGGGGTGAGGCAGAGCAAACATGGGGAGCGCCAGCAAGCTAATTCTTTTCTCATCATCAGAGTCAGTGCCCCATTGCACACATCGGTGGAATAATGGAATATAGTCATGGCGGAAAGATTATGTCAAAAGTCATGTGATATTTTTTTCGTCTTTGAAGGATCTATTTTTTTGGACTTGTTTCTGAAGCATGATGTATTAGAAATATGTTGTATGTATTTGTTTGATGGGTATGTTTTGTATTTGCAAAACAAAATGCATTAGTTTGTTAATGGTGTTTTGTATTTGCAAAGCACACTGTGTTTGTTAGTGAATCATAGGGCATTTGTAAAACAGGTTTTGTTTGTTTGTTTGTTAAGCTTTGGCAGGAAATTAGCTCCATATCCAAACACTATAAGCAAAGTGAAAATTAAAGTTGTTATCCAGTATGTTGTGATGCTCTCTGCTAGGCTGGTCTCATCTGTTCCCCCTCGCTGAACGTGACTCTGTGACGTCTATTTGTGTATTCAGGCTGATGATTCATACATGTGTTAATCATGAATTTGATGAATCAAAGTGAGGATTATTTGGGGGTTGTTATTGCTGGGCTGTGTGTGTGTGCTGGGTGACAAATGACGGGAGCGATCAGTTCATCTTGGGGGACATCAGAGGCATGTCTGTGAGTACACAACAGAGCCGCAGCGGATGGAAATAACAGCCCATCTCTCTGGCGTCGTGGACTACGGCCTTGAGGGTAACCCTCTCCGGGGTCCGACAGCCGGGGCTGTCTGTGCCACTGATGTGCTGTCTGAGACAGGTAACGAGTGAGAAAAGGAGGCAGAGACTACTCTCTGTTGCCAAACAACAGGACTGATAGAGGTGTGAGCGGGGTCACGTCGCTGTAGCGTCTCTCATCAAGAGAAAAAAAAACAAGTTCTTTCTTCTCCAAAGTCTCTGCAAACTGTGTTCACGGGGAACAATGCAATTTCTGTCACAGCACCCTAAGGGTTGAAATTACACACTTTCTCCTTGTGGGGCAAGAGAAAGATGGAGGGGGGCGGGGCTTAGTCTAACAATAGCAGCTTGGACTGACATTAATCTCTTTAAGCTCATGGAGGTCAGTATCCTGCTTTGCTGTGGGGGAATGTCAAGCATCCCTGGACACCCCTCTAATTCCATTACTCGTTGCTCCGGCGCTAATAATTCCAAATCCATCCAGATAGCGTCCTGATGGAGCGTCATGCATTGCTGTGCTTCCTTTGTCTTCCTCCTCCTGCTGCTGTATTCCAGCGGGCCATGTTACTTACACTCACGCTTGACATCTAGTGATGTCTTTACATGGGAGATGTGTAACACGACGCACTGATTCGCTGAGGAAGATAACCTCTGTTTTAGGCAGGGAGAAGCTGCCACTGCCAGAGGTGTTGGATTTCCCCTTCTGCTATTTACCGAGCGTGGGAGATTTCTCCTGCGGTCAGCATGGCTGCAGAGCCCCGGCTATATGTCCACAGACTGATCTGCTGGCAGCTAAACAGCGAGCTCTTGTACACACTCTTTTTTTTTTCTACTTCTTTCTCAGTTTCCCTCTCCTCTCTATCACTCTGGGCTTTGTTCCTGCCTTCCTTACACTGTATCTGATTCCATCTGTCTCCATCCCTGCTTTCACCTTACACCTCCTTTTTTCCTATCCTGCCCGCTCTCCCTCGCTATCTCTCCCTCTGTCAGGGGGCTAATGTGGGACTGCAAATGAAGCAGCTTGACTTCCATCTCAGGCTACCAGAGATCGATATGTGTTGCTCTGTATCAGTCAGGACACTCTCTGCCTCTCTGAACGCTCTCACGAGGGAGAACGGGCAGGCAAATGAAACGCCCTCAACTCCTCACACGTAAACGCGGCACACAGGCTGCCATAATTCAGCTTTTTATTGCCCGTATTTACTACATAGCTTGAGCAGCAAAGAATAACAAATGTACTAGCTGGTCTGACACAATGCTATGGCGGGGACCATGTCTCTTAAAGCAGACAGGTCTCTGAAAAATAAAAGCAGGGTCTGCGTATAGCGCAGCAGATAGAGAGATATGTGAACAAAGAGTGATAACAATAAATCACTTTCAGGATGAGGCCTAACTGTGAAGACTAATAGACTCTGACATTGCTGTGTAAGCGGTCTAATTGCAGGAAACAATAGAAGCACTAAGGAAAGACCTGGGTGCTGGTACAAAAAGGCAGCCAAAATAAAGATGAATTGATGACTTCTAGATGCAAAAAAATGCAAAAAGGAAGCCACAGGAAGCCAAGCGCCACAGGACAAACAGGGTTGCCTGGGAGTTACCTGGACAGGTGGCCACGCAGGCACTTTTCTGGACGTTCTGCCCCTCACAGGATGTGCCTCCATTCAGTGGCGTGGGGTTGGTGCAGCTCCGACTCCTCTTCTGCCAGCCACGCCCACACACGGCACTGCAGGACGACCAGGTGGTCCACGTGGACCAGCCGCCGTTGACTGTCAGACCAGCGCCGGGGAGTGTGGTGGTGGGGGGTGGGGGGGTGGAGTGGGTGAGGGAGGGGGTAGGGGGGTAGGGATGGATGGATGGATGAAGGGACAGAGCAGCCAGGATTACCCGACATGCACCAAGGAAAAGAGGTGTGTTGCGCTAGAATAATCGTCGACTGCTGTTACACTCTTTGGTTCAGCACTGCAAGGTGAACTAATGGAAGAGCGAGAGCAAAGGGGGCTGCTTCCTGTGTCCGAGTCGGAATTACAGCCAACTGCAGTGAAAACAAAATGGCTTCAACAGGGAGCAGAAAATAACATGACAGCTTGCCATCTTTGACCTTATGTCTGAGGAAGACACAGTTTCTGCAAAGTAGCTAGTGGACATTTTAAATACCCCTCCAAATTTCACCGAGGTAATGCAAGACAGTAAACAAAACACTCAGAATATAGTCAGAATATAATCACTGTAATGAAATGCCATTTAAAGCGAAATGCATAAAAAACAACAGCTACTCTTTGGAAATGCCAACACGTTGCTGAAAAATAAACATATCGTTCCAGTAATTGAGATTGTGTCCTTCAAACATCGACCACTGATTTCACACATCAGTCTTCAATTCTTTGAATTCTTTGAATTGTATAGAACGATACTGTGTTATTTATTCCTTATAATCATAATTGAAACTAAAAGTTCAGGTACTCTAAAAATCAGAGCTCATGTACCGAACCTTAACAGTCTATTGGCACATAATTGATGCTATATCGCTCGATCAGAGCAGGTGATTACATCAAATCACGCTGGTTTAATTCTAACCAGCTCCTTCCTGTACATCCTGTGTTTGCCTCGGCTTACAAGATACAGAGATTCCTGATTTATTGACTCGAACAGCACTGTCGTTCCTTCTCTGTACATACTCCCTTCCTAATTTCCCCCCTAACTCTCTCCTGTGCTTGTCGTGGCTGAATCATTTCCTTGCCCTCTCTATGCGATTGATTGCCCGCCACGGCGAGGTAAATTGCCTGGCAACTCGGCCCCTGATTACCTCTTAGCACAGAGTGCAGTCACACCAGCCAGGCCTTGTTAAAATGCATCTCTGGCCCCCCGTTGAACCCCCTTTGAAAAGTAGCAGTTATTATGACTTGCTACAGCTAGCTAGATCAGCTAGCATGGTGGACTGTGATGCTCTCAGGTAACTCAATTTTTCTTTTCTTTCTTTCCAACAAGACCACTTCTAATGTGATTTAACCTCAAATATTACTACAATGGTAATACATTTGTCATCTTGTGAAGCAGAGAGTGATGTGAAGAATAATAATAATATTGCACATGCATGCACCCACAGCAATTTGTTCACAATTTGTCGGATCTAAGATTGAAAACTATTTTTTGACAGTACAAGAAAGACAAACAATAAGAATGTGAATGCTCTTGCCTCCACAGTCATTTCGCCTCTAGATTTCCTCCTCTGCAGAGCAAGTCTTTCGACAACAAGCTAATCAATTATAATCAACAGTAGGAATAATTGGGCTTTTTTTATTTTTGCCCTGGAGGCTTGGATGAGTGTATGATAATGTGTGTTTTGACTGCATGCTCTAAATTAACACATTTCATTTGAAACCGTTCACCGTGAAAGTGCACATGCCTCAATTTTCAGCTACAGTTACAGTCATACGGCGCGATCTAAATGTTTGAGCCCCCTACTGGGTCTGCACAGCTTGTTGAATTACAAATTCAGCCTAAAAGGAAATTACTTCAAGTGCTTTGTCAAAGATCTAAAATACAATGATCTCTCTTACCGTCTGTTTCATCTTTATTGTTAAATATTGATTTGATAATTGCATTTCTAAACCAAATAAACACTGTACAAGTCAAATCAAAAGTAATACATGCAGGTGTTTTCTCACTCTAGTTCATCTCTCTAACCTTTACACATTCGCATTTTTTGGATATGGTACAGGAAGCATTTTTTTCCTCAATACATAAAGGCATAAAGCCGAGCCTCACGTTCCACAGCATGTTCATGTTTTCTGAAATTGAATTAATCCTACACCCTAAAATCCACTGAGATTCCACTGGGAGCTTTTGTTAGACTCCAATCGTAACTGAAAATTAATTCAGTTATAATTCAAGTAGCTACAACCTGAATTTGAGAACTGCACAAGATATTAAGTTTTGATCAAATAATTCCCACCGATTTCACAGGGGATGTGCATATTTACAGTGTACCCCTTGTTTTCAGGTATTTCAAATTTATGAACTTCGTTCCTGTCATTAAGTTTTATAGTCTATAGCTTTATAACAGTCTGATACTGAGCTGTGTTTTTTTCCCCTCAGATTTATGAACTTCATAAAAATAACCTGAATTTTCTTATAAATCTAGTATACGGAAAATATTGTAGAGATCTCACACACAAACCTTTAAATCGTTTTATAGCAGAAGAAATGATGCAAAACCGAAGAGGTGTGCATACTCCTACATCGTGCTGTATATTTGTGGCATATGGTGTGTTTTCTTTCCTGTCATGTTAGATAATATACAAGAACTCTTGTTCTGACTTTACAGCACATCATACTATCATCTTGATATCATATTGGCAGCCACAACAAAAACAGACCCTGTGTCAGACATTGTGCCAGATTATGCATTTTTCATATGCACCAAAGTTGCTTTCATGATGCATCCCCATGTGACTTCCATCTCCTGATTGCATGTAGCTGAGAATTAAGCCTGGCTGTAACGTATGCAAAACTTAAGTAGTGCCAGTACCCAAGGAACCCTCCTTGATAGAAAATATGCTGTTTCTCAGAATTTTAATAAAGATCAGTCTGCTTATCACGCCAAGTCATTATTTACAGTGTGCTGTTAATTCAATTTCTCGTCTCGTATTGGATTCACTACAGAGGAGGAGGAAGATGGCAGCCCCGAGATTGGAGACTGCCAGCGTTGGCAGAATGGCTGCCAGTAACATTTTAAGTTGTACTAATTAATGTGCAGATACACTACTATGTCTTTATGCGTAGTTATTTATGATAGTGTAATTCATTGTTTGCTGAAAAATAGAGCTGACTTGCACAAGTTGACACCATATGTCAAAAGATACAAAGCCTCTTTTGTTTGCACAGCAATTAGTAGCCTAAATTTACACATGTGATCTTGGCACCGAAGCACTTTATGTATTCAGCATTCAGATGTTTTTAGCACCGTCTTCATTGGAAGAGATCTCACATTTGACCGTTTCTCCATGTTTTCGGCAGTGTCTACATGTATCTGGATATTTTTATAAAAAATGTATCCTCTGTTTAAAAAAGAATTCCGTCCACACGACCTCCGCTTTAATAAATATCTACATCTACATCAGAACACTCCAAACGCTCACCGGGCCGATAGGTGGCAATAAAGGCACCAGAGAAGAAGAATCTGAGCATACAGTTAGCTTTAGCTTCAGCGATAGTAACACATACTGTAGATAGTAACAAATCAAACAACAGTAAAACAATAGAAGCTAATTATTTCTTTATCTTTCTGGTACACAGTCCAACGTGCTGTGGCGAAACTGAAATGTGACTCATGTGGACGGACGATAAGGTGAAGTTGATGCTTAGCGTACCGCTTACCGTTAGCCTTTAGCATGTAGCCGAGTCAGCCATGTGGCAGTGTTATTTATTATATATTGTTATTTCTGGCGCCGCATGCTCAATTGAGGAGATAATAATGTTATCGTTTCTCAAAATCTCCCGGTTATCATGTCCACACGGATAAACTGATTGAATAGATTGAAAATATTCACTTTAGAAGACATTTAAAAAAAATATCCACTTAGTGACGTAAAACTCTGTTTACATGTAGATGAGATGCCAAAATGGAGAAAATATCTGTTTACAAAAAGATCCAGATACATGTGGACAGGCCCTGAGATTACTGCATTATGTGATTATGTATTTTATGATGAATGTGTTTGTATATCTGGCTGCAACCAAATTCCCCCTGGCGGGATAATAAAGTTTGACTTGACGCCACATGTGCGTGGCACTGCAAATTGTTATTAAACACTGTAGAATCTGAGTGTAATATTACAACCACCCGATAGAAGAAGTGCACCCAGGGATCTTCCATGCAAGAGAACATGCAGAGGTTAATGTGGAGATGTGGGATAACGGAAGCAACATGCAAGCAATACATGATTCATCTGAGCTGTTTTTATGTTTGTATATTTAGAAGCTGGGGATCATTCGACCCCGGGCTTCTCATTACCCTCCGTGTACGCAGCTCTGACACCTGCTGAAAGAAGTTATCACCTACCATAGACCAGGACCGTGGCAGAGGTGCTTTTGCGGCGAGCGACGATGTTTTTGGCCACACACGTGTAGTTGCCCGTGTCCGCCAACCGGGCTTTTTTGATGACGAGATTATGGTCTGCTGTGATGAAAAAATTGGGGTCGCTCACTGGGTTGATCACATCCTCGTTTCTCTGCCACTCCACCTGAAAGAATATGTTTCAGAGGTCAAAATTCACAACAACTGAACAGAAACTGTGCAGCTCTACAGTGCTGTGGATTCAGGTGGGTTTTTTTTTTTTTTACATCGACAGGAAAGGCAGTGAGGTACTTCTGTTTTCTGTTACAGACAAAAAGAACAATTATTAATGAATTTATCTATACACCCTACTGATTTTAATATGTATTCTCTTTTGTGTGGGAAATGTGGCTTTTTATTTTGTATCTGCTGGAGATCTCTGTAGCTGTTGGTGGTCTGAGAGTGAAACCGATCATGCTTTGTGTAGTTTCTGTGCCCTCTTGCAGAAGCCAAAACTGATGTTATTCCTTTTTTGGTGTACTCTCAGATTGGTTTGCTTGTTTTCTCGCTCTCACTTGACCTGGTGCCGTCTCGAGAGTAGCTACGGTACGGCGGCATTGTTGTTGGTTTTACTGCCAGTTGCGATGCCGCGTATAATTGGGCTTTCTTCCTCGTGCGCGATATCCCAGTTTTCTCCCATGGTGACTTCTGCTCTGATGTTCTTTTCTGTTGAACTGCAGTTGGCACCTTCCTTCCCACTTTCTCTGCAAACTGTCCCTACACTGCCGCGCCGTGATTGGCTAGTCTGCTGCTCTTGGTCTCTGGGCTGTCTGAGTGGCTGGCCTAACCTCCTCTTGTGTTGTTATTAGAGCGGTTAGTGCCTATCTGGGACCGGGAGGATGCAGCAGACGAGGTGAAACAGCTGGCCCCAGTCTGGTCCTCTAAACACAAACGCACACCAGTGAGAGACGTGAAGAGAGAGTGAGGGTTGAGCAGAACAAGAGTGTGTGTGAGAGACACAGTGCATGGAGAGAAGGCAGAAGGACAGAGAATGAGATAGGGAGAGAGGGAGAGAAATAGAGAATGAGAGAGAGAGAGAGACAGAGAATGAGAGAGAGAGAGAGAGAGAGAGAGGCAAATAGACCCATTAATTATGGATAGGCCTTTAGAGATGCCAAACGGGGAGTGAAGCCTCCAAGCCTATCCTGAGTGATGTGACGAGACGCTGTGATATACGGCTTCTCAGAGATGTAAGAGAGATAATAAATCAATAATGGGGAATAATTAGAGGTGTAATTTATCCGTGCAGGGTTGTCTGTTCCCTGGTGGAGCAGGGAGAGATGCTGGGAGCTGATCTTGAGCTACTTTTTTGCTCTTTGTCCTCCTGGTGAGGAAAGGGTAAATGGTTGCTAGATGCGGGCCTATAAATATCTTCTGTATCCGTGTCTCACCTCGGCTTGTGGCACTCCCTCGGGGGGATGGCAGCGCAGTAGCACCTCCTGGTCCAATGCCACCTCTTTACCCTGCGGCTCCTCCTCAAAGTTCTTTCTCAGGTCTGCGGGGGAAAAAAGGACGGGGGAGAAACACAGCCAATTAGGAGATCTGTTAGAGCTTGTGAGGTTTAAATGAAATACTTCCATCCACAAAACTTGGCTTGGTGATGATTCTAAATTTTCCTCGCTCTTGAAATGTCCACCCATGGCCCCGCTGAGCATGTCGCACTCCAGTTGGCCCCTAAGCCACACAGGGATCGGTGGCAACAACCATGTTGCTTATTACAGGCTGCCTGGTTGGTTCAGAGATGCTTGTCTGCTGCCAGAGGGGCCCGGCATCAAGCAAAAGCAATTGCATTACCCCTCACTCCTCCCCTACCACCCACTCTCCCCTCTCCAGCATCCGCCAGCCTCCAGCTTCCATCTGTATGAGGGCTTGAAGCAGCCACACGAAAAACACAGCCCTGAGGCGCCTGGACAAGAGCTCCTGCAAGCCTGGCTGACTGCATGGGGCTTCACATTACGTCTCATTGGAGGCTCTTACTGTTGCGCCAAGTCCTGCTATACATTTGTCCATAAGCCCAGGCTGTGAATTGCACAGGTAAAACTGGGTATGCTTATTTCTTACAAGCACAGGTGTAGTGCTGCCAGGGCACCAGAATAACGCTCCCTTTTCCCCTTCAAGTCAGGAATGGATTTGCAGTTTGGATAATTCGGTTGAAATTCATATACATTTACACATAAAGTGTATGACATGCAAGACAGCCAATGAAAACAGATGGAACGGTCAAAGTTGTCATATTGACATTTAAGGTGTGTTGATTGATTGATACGCAGACGGGTTCTGATGACATCCGAATCTGCTTGAATTCTTAAATCATCCACCCGCCACACACCCAAATTAATTATTTTCTCTGATTTAGAGACCCGCACCCACATGGACATTTCACTCCCCCTCTATCCTGTAGGCTATGTTGCTTTCCAATTATGTATTGTATTGATGTATGAGTATGTTTGCTTTAATTATTTACTTTAATGATTAGAGAGGTTGCTTTTGGTAATTGTAAATGTAATGTCTCTGCAGCACATTTCGTGAGACATTTAAGCAGCAAAACTAAAAACTGTAGTTATAAATTTTGACACAGGAAACAGAACTAAACTTTATCTAAGTTACGCTGCTGTCTCTCTTAATGGGGATGCACTTGAAAGAAAAACGAAAGTCTCTGCTGCAGCAGACAGCAGCTCTGCTCTCTGCTATGTTCACATTTTGGAGAATGTAATTCATATTTTCCTCATTAATGATGTATCATTTCATTAGGTTAAATAAACATTGCTTAATGCCACGCTAATTACAACCTACTACATCCATGGTATCGCCTATTACCTAGCTGCCGTATATTATTCTCAATGTGATGAAACTTTTCATAAAGTCCGGCTAACATTTGATCATGTGGTCAGTTATAGTTGACTAATGTATGGAAACTTGCCACCGTAGAAACAGTGGTTTTATAACCTTCGAAATGAGCCACAACTTGACCGTGCATGCAAGTTATCGGTGTTCTCTGGTACTTCAATAAATAGCACTACACTCCTGCTTACAAGTGGAAATAAAAAGTCCATTTGTAGCTGATGAGCTAAACAGGATGCTGATAGCTGGCAGGTTGGTGGAAATGTGATGTGTTCAGCCCGGGTCTTGACTCAGAGCGAAGCTTTGTGTTATTGTATTGCGAGGGGCTGAGGGTGTGAGCCGCCGGTGAACTCCTTTAAACAGATGTTGAGCCTGTCCTGACCAATCATACTGAGAGAAACGTTAAGACAAGCAGAGAGTTTCACGACATTCAATTTAATTAAAGCCGATACAATGGGACTGGGGGAGACTTGAGATTTAACAGTCCTGGAAGGCTCAAATGTATGCGAGTGTGTATGTGCGCGCACGTGAATGTGAACAGACGCGTGCACACGCACGCATTGTTAATGAAGCGCGTGTGTGTCCTTATCTTACATCTAACTGACTTTGTTGGGCTCTCACACAAGGTTGGAGAATGAATGTGTGTTTTCAAAACGTCTGGTGGTTTGGAGACAGCGCTGCGTTGGGCTCTGTCTGGAATAATGCATATTTATGTGGGAATTAATAGGCAGAATGCTTTAAAATACTCAAATGTAAAATGGCTTCTTCTAATAAAGCTTTTGAGGCTGCAGCGAGGGATGTGTCTGTGTTCCCTAGACAGATTTATGATTGCTGCACAGCAATAAATTTCAAATCTGTTTTTATTCCAGTTACTTTCATAGGGATCATTGCTGATATACTGTATCCAGTGAAAAATATGCTCATGAATACTCAAATTTAGTGTTCCACTTTTTTTTTTAAGACTGCCTTCAAGCAGATGCATTACTCTCTGTTCCTCCCCGCCAGGGTCGAATATTTACTTCTTAAGTTGAGTTACGGGAAGATGATTTAACTAAATTGTAATCACAGTAATGCACTGTGGTGCACAAATCATAATGGCCTCTCGGCTAATTGTTAAATGAAAGTTAGTCCCTCTCCAAAGTGAAAAAATAATTGTGCTAATATCCTCTTATTACAAACTGACGTGCAATATGTAAGCACCTTGTTAGGCAGCATTTGCATTCAGGATGACAGTGACGTTTTAAAGTGCACTCACAAGCAATCCTGATGTACGCTTTTTGGCTCTTCTGGGTTCCGGTGGTGCTCCAGGCGACGCACTGACACCAGTACTCATCGAGACCGAAGATCTTCTCCACCTGCTGTCTGGTAATGTCAATTGTCACCTGCATGATTGGCAGCGCTGCAAAGCAAACAAAGGAATAACCGTCAGAATGGAGCTGATTGAGCGCAGGTTTATCCCCATCAGCTCGTTTGACGGCAGAATGAAATGACCATAAATATTTCTCCAGAGAAACAAAACAAATGAGCTCAACTGAACCCTTTAGTGCATTTTGTACCTTGAACTAAACCGGCAAAGTAATTTAAAAAAAAAAAAAGCCAGGCAGAATAAACAAGCAGAGAACCATAATCATATATAAACAGAGTGCTTGTTAACTGAGGAAAATGAGAAGAGGGCCTCACAGCTATCCTTGGTGTAATTTGGAAGGCGTTAAAACACCAACAGTTGGGAAGGAACAAGGAAGCACTAAACAAACACTCCACAAACAAAAATACTCAGCACGACCGGCTTTCTCTATTATTAAATCCAGGAGGGGGGGGAAGAGTTCACAAATCTATGGAGCATTTCCACAACAGTGTTGATATAAGTGATGCTCCTGTAACGCAGGGCAAAAATAGCTTTATTGCTTTTCAAGAAGAAAGTAAAGACAGCGCTTCTCCAAACAATGGAAAATTGGGACGAAATCCATTCTGCTAAGCCATCCAAACAATATCATGATGTCACAGTTCTGTCTTATTTGATATTCGAGAAGCAAACCTTCATTTCATTTTGCCTTGACCTTTTATTTGGGACCTGTAATCCAGAGGTATTTTTTATATATTGAGCTACGACCTTGATCCCTACCATGTGTCCTACTTTTCTCTTCACTCTGATGAAGAGATTGCCGTGTTTTCCCCCAGCTTCCAGCGCTCTCTCCCGTCTCATCTTTTCTCTCCGGGGTCTTCTGGAGAGAGAGGTGCTGAACCTTTTATATGAACACAGAACATTTTACCGTCACAGAGGACACATCCCCGAGACTGACGGAGCAGCATATACAATGCTGTATATTTAAGTCTCAATGAAGAGCTGCTCTTCAACTTTCCATTTACATAAAGGCACTTTGTGACACTCCCCTCACACACTTGATCCGTCTGCAGTGATCATTCGCTGCTCCAGACTGAAGCCGACTGAAGCTTGGCTAAGTGGCACCTATCAGACCATCAACCCCATACAGCAATTACAGGAAGCACTTGTGCTGACACAGAGTATTCATCAAACCAAAAATGGGGATTTTTTTAACGTAAACAAATTGAGGCCTACTGTGCATGGATCTGTAGAGGCCTGTGTAAGTGCAGGCTGGACCGGCAGTGACATGTGCTGTCAGGGAGGAAAGCGGAGTGGCTCCATCGCCGGCAGCCACACGGCGATAAGTAGCTGTGAGGGTCACTGGCAGACACCCCATGGATTAGCATCTAAAGTAAATGTGGTAGATTTCGATATATGCGATCACAGTAAATGTGAGTACATGTGCAGTGAATCCAACCCTGAGGCGCCACTCTGAGCATCAACAACACCCAGCTGTGTGCACGATTTTTACCAACATGGTCTTCTCTGCAAAAAGAAGAAAAAAAGGTATATATTGGCTTTAATAATTCAGCAAAAGAACTGTCAAAAAGGCTTGAAATAAAAGGCTATATTGAGGGGTTCTCTCATTGACTTGCTTTTTTTCACTTGCTCAATTCCTGCTCTTTGGTCAGTGTGTGTGTGTGTGTGTGTGTGTGTGTGTGTGTGTGTGTGTGTGTGTGTGTGTGTGTGTGTGTGTGTGTGT